>JAODAL010062827.1:0-19553 GCA_025379985.1 Phyllomedusa bahiana | reverse complement strand
GTCAATTTTTTCCTGCCCTCCCTTTACAATTCGAAAAATTTTTTTTAACGCTATTTTGTACATGCAAGTTTGTTCGTAGTTTAATTCTAGAAAACACATTTTTAAAATCGGATGGAATCCACCATGTCTTTGTTTCTCTTTTTTTAATTGTATTAAATGGGTTGTCTCAATAAAGGGATTGATAGCTATGTTAAAGATCTTGCAAAAACAAGTCATTTTGCAATATGTGTCCATTAACAGTGTCCTACCTATTCCTGTTTCTGACAGCACCATCACCCTTGAGCCACTCTTGACCATTGTGAAGAACAAATGTCTGTTAGAAACAACATTTTTTAGAATAGGACCTGTAATATAGCTGCATGTCACATCCAAAATGCCCCCAAAAATTCAAAGCATGACCCTTGAGCCACTTTGGACAATTGTGAAGAACAAATGTCTGTTAGAAACAACATTTTTTTAGAATAGGACCTGTAGTATAGCTGCATGTCACAGCAAAATGCCCCCAAAAATTCAAAACATGACCCATGAGCCACTTTGACAATTGTGAAGAACAAATGTCTATTAGAAACAACATTTTTTAGAATAGGACCTGTATATGCTGCATTTCAAAGCAGCAGACATTGACCCAAAAAATTTAAAAATGATAGACTTTCTCAGCCAATGGTATAAAAAAAATTGTGAAGGTAGGAAATGCCACTTAGAAGCCACATTTCTGTTCCAAAGGACCAATGATTGAATTTTGCTGTATCTCACAGCAACATGACCCCCAATAAAATTTATAAATATGACTTCTCAGCCACTGTTAAAAATTGTGAGGCAACATGACCCCAAAACCATTGACAATGTGAAAAATTCTAAAGATGAAGTGAATAAATGGAATATGGTTTTGTCATGAAACCTTGGTGTCTTTTAGTCTCCTCACAGCAAAACCAGCAAAATGAACTGTTGGGAATTGAGAATAAAAATTGCAGTAAGAAATTATCATTTTAAAAATAAGTTTTTCAAGAGGACCATTTCTGTTTGGAGAGGAATGTGAAGTAGACCAGCAACTAATCGGTGACCTCGGCAATTGGGGCCACAACATCATCAGAGATCCATGCCTGATTCATCTTGATGAAAGTCAACGATCCACATTATCTGTGGAAAGCCGGATGCGTTTGTCTGTAATGACTCCTCCGGCTGTGCTGAAGGTCCGCTCAGATATGACGCTGGCTGCTGGGCAGGACAACACCTCTATGGCGTGGCGAGCCAGCTCGGGCCATTCGTCCATTTTGGATACCCAGAAGTCTATTGGGTCCGAACACATACAAAAACATCGGTGTTGAGACGCAGATAGTCATGCACCATGATCTTAAGCTGGTCTCTGGGTGTTGTATGTGTGGCCTGCATTGCATGCGTTGGTGAGGTGGTAAATAAAGATTGCCAGAGGTCACCCATTAGGCTTCTGCCACCTTGCCTGCTGCTGCCGCTGCTGCCCCTACGGCTACTTGGCGCTCTACTGCTGTCACGTCGCTGGCGTTGTCCACCGTGACATTTGAAGAACGTGAAGCAGACGCACAGATTCTCCAGTTGATCAATCAGCAAGGTCCATTTCCTGCATTTTAACTCTCTATTTGGGTGGGTGGAAGGAAAGTGCTGAGTTTTGTTTTGTACCGGGGATCCAGGAGGGTGCCCACCCAAACTGTTGTTCATTTTGATGGCCTTAATGCGAGGATCATGTTGGATGAAATGGAGCATCCAAGCACTCATGTGAGAGATGGAGCCTTAAGTTCCCACGCCTCGGGGTTGAGGGGCACTAGCAAACTCATCTTCCTCATCTGCCTCAAATTCACGCCAACCTCTGTCCAAGGCAGGGACGTCGGTGTCTAGGAATACCTCCTCCTCCACCTCCTCCTCCGCTTCCTCTGGCACAGCTTCAACACAGCCCTGACTTGCCTCAGATGAGCACCCTGAGAGCTGAGGTGCCGCCTTTGCACTACTCTGGACCCTGAACCACTGCCTAATGAAGACCGATAAAATTGGAAACTGTCGGGCCTTGTGGATTTGACGGAGAGAAAGGCCCGTGTCTGATCTGTGTCCCCTCTCCTCCTCCCTCGCTGGCGGGACCTGATGTTTTCAGAGTGTCCCAACGATCGTTCCAGAAAATAAGATCACCACAATGCTCATCTGACAAGGGGAAACGTCCGCACTGAACCATATGGGTGGCTTCTCAAAACTGGCAAGGATGGTGCAGAGCTCTTCACCTGCCTCCACTCTCGGTGGCTCAACACCAGTCCGCACCGCTGCTGTCAGCCATGTGTCACTGTACTGTTAAGGCATTGCTGCCCACAATCGCTGGACATGTGGGGTGGAATTCCCTGTTGCCCCGTCAAATGGACGGTGAGGGAGGCGAGCTGACGCCAACGCAGCCCGGCGGGACGAACAGGGTGCGAACGGCGGAAGTGCGAACTCAGACCTCGAGCCTTCTTCAGCAGCAGTCCATACCCGGGGAGCTCTTTAGAAATTTCTGGACGACAAGGTTTTATAAAATTGCCAGGCAAGGGATGTGCTTCCCGCCTACCGATCTTAAGGGCGGCCAGCAGATTTTTGCGTTATCGCACACCACCTTGCCTGGCACAAGGTTCTTGTCACCCAACCACGCTCGGTCTCGTTGCGGAGAGCCGTCCACAGCCCCCTGACCTGTGTGTGGACGGTCTCCAAGCAAATTTATTTTCAACACGGCCTGGTTCTCTGGGCACGAGATGCCACCAGAAGGACCTTGGGGGAATAGCCCTGCACCATCCCTGCGGTTGTAAAGAGCGGGCGCCAGCCTGAGAGCCACCCGTCACCCCAGAGACATCCACGCCCACCAGCTCACCCAGTGGAGCGTCACTGAGATCTCGCGGCCATGGCCGTGCTTAACTAACCATGTGATCGGTGATGAGATGGACTTTTTTCCGGACACAGATGCAGAAACAACGCACTAACATTTAGATGACACGTGGGCTGGCCAGGCAGGTACGGCTTTTCTGGCAAAGAAATGCCTGCTTTGGCATTGGTATTTGGGGCAGGCGAGGCATGACGTGGCGGAACCCATCTGTATCCACCAACGGAAAGGCAATATTTCCAAGCCAAAAGCCGCAATGCCGCCATCAGGCTTTTGGCTTTGGTATGTTTGGGTTAAAGTGTTTCATTCTGCTTCCAAACCTGGAAGACAGAAGGCTGGCTGCTAGACTGGCCCGCTTACGGCTTCAGGTCATCAAACTGCAGAAGGAGAAGAGTAGGATGGTTCTCTGGTGTCTGGTGGGTACACGGGTGACGGTGGAAGGCTGAAGCGGAGGCTGATCCCAGAATCATGACTCTAGAGACATGGCAGCTGAGGAACGCTTGGTGGTGGCGGAGAGGAGGAGGCGGAAAACACCAAGGTGTGGACAGTGTTTGGAGGCCGGCTCGGTTTGGCCTTTTTTGGGCCAAGTGTTCCCTCCATTTCAACTAGACATGTTGGTGGTGTTAACCACTAAGTTCTTTAGCCTCTACTTTATGCTTTACGGCTAAGGCGGCAAAATGACCATCGCGGGTGAATTCAGAGGCTTGCTCAAAGAAGGCCCAGGCTTGAGAGGCCCTGGACTTTTTTGACGGCGATAAGCGAGGAGCCGGATGGTTTGCGCAGACCGTGGCCTGGCGGAATCATATCAGCGACTTCTGCGACCCGCCCTCTCCTGTTTGTGGCGGGACCCTTATTGACAACAGCTACCCCACTCGTCTTCCTCCTCGTCCACCTGAAGAACGCTCGCAGCAAATTCTGCGGAAAAGACCAGTATGGTATCCGCAAAGGTCGTCATCATCATCATCAATCAACACAGGTACTTGTCCCCGTCCTGACTTTCTGTCCATCCAGAAGCTGCGGGCTACAAGCAAGGTGCACTGCAAGGAGCACCTTCTCTCGTACCTCTACTCCATGTGCTACCCTCCCACCCCCCTCTTTTGCTCTGCTTACCACCTGCATTTCGACTGTCCACCTCCATGGTTCAGAAATATCAAAATTTGAGAAGGTATGGATAGTGTTTGGAAAGTCTCTTATTAAAAGACCGGCAAATCACAGCTATTCTCAAATCCCTCTAATCAAAACAATAATGCTGATTCAAATGTAACTGCAAGTTGTCCATCAACAATCTGGACTGGGCAAAACTGCCAAAAGAAAATAAAAAAAACAAAAAACACCCCCCCGTATTTCTGGGGTTATGGTTTTTTCCGTATAATACACGGTATGTTTTTGGCACCTTTCAATTCACCTGTGGTGACAAAGAATTGCTGTTTTAGATTTACGTGGATGCTGCATCAATGAACAAAGCTGGTGGCGCACAAGTCAAAAAAACCACGTATCTGTTTATGTTTTGATATAATAAACGGTATATTTTGCACTTTTCAATTCACCTGTGGGTGGACTATGGAATTGCAGTTTAAGATTCGTGGATGCTGCGTCAATGAACAAAGCTGGTGCGCAAAAGTAAAAAAACAAGTAACTGTTTTGTTTTTCGTATAATATACGGTATTTTTTGCATCTTTTCTAACCTTTCACAATTCCACCTGTGTGACTATATAATTGATGTTTTTAAGATTTACGGGATGCTCCCCGTCAATGAACAAAGCTGGTGTGCAAAACTCAAAAAAAACTATCGTTATGTTTTGTAATAAATATCAACGTATTTTCCTTGCACCTTCAATTCACCTGTGGTGACTATAGAATGTGCTGGTTTTAAAGAATTACGAGGATGCCTGCTTCACTGAACAAAAGGCTGGTGCGCAAAAGTAAAAATACACGTATCATGGGTTATTTTTCGTATAATACATGGTATTTTTTACCACCTTTCAATCACCTGTGTGACTATAGAATTTGCTGTTTTAAGATTACGGTGGATGCTGCGTCAAGGACCAAAGCAGGGTGTGCGCAAAAGTCAAAAAACACGGCAACTGTTATGTTTTTGTTATAATACACGTATTTCCTTGCACATTTCAATTCCACCTGTGGGAGACTAAGAATTGCGTTTAAATTTTACGAGGATGCTGCGTCAATGAACAAGCTGGGTGCGCACAGATCAAAAAACATGATCCTGTTTATGATTTCATATGATACAACGTTATTTTGGCACCAAACAACCTGTGCTGACTACAAGATTGCTGGATTTAATTTAACTGCAAGTGGATATATCAACACAGGTGAATGGGTAAAACTGAAAAATGAAACACCTATCTGAAATGTATACTGATGATAAAGTGGAGTATTCGCACTAACAAAGAGACCTGCAGTTACTATAAATGATGTGTATCCAATATAATAGGGCTGCCCAATATCCAGGAAATATTTCAATAGCAAACTGTTAATAATAAAGATATTGCAGTGCATTGTCTACACCTAAGTCTTTGGGTGAACATTATCCAGTGTTCATATCTAGATAACGTTGTCTGTTGTTCGCCCTTCGGCCCCCCCCCCATTCCCCCCGTGACTTTACAGCTGTAGATGCTGCTTTAAAATTCTTATCTAACTACATAAATCATCAATCTCTAATCTTAACTAATTGGAGATCACAGCTAATAGTAGAGGATTTCTCTGTGGCAAAAAGAAAATAGACTAATTTCGCTGAGTCTTGTTTTGGCCATAGGAAGAGCGGCACATCTATTCTATGAATCTGAGAGACACTAAGGCTGAACAGGCGGGCTGTTCTATGGTTAAAACGAGGTCATGTGATTTTTCACCCAATCACCAAACCATACACATCCCATTCATGACGTTCGCAAACACACTCACCCTGCTCTATTCTGAAATTGATTTGCTGCCGCCAAAATACAGGAAGCGCCGAAAATGCGCGATCTTAATAGATGAGCACAGATTTTAACCTTAATTAACGCAATGATCTTAAAATTTTCAATCACCATAAAAACCTTGCCAGAGTTCAACGTTGTCGATAAACAATCGCTCAACAACTAATCTTGTTCATCAATGTTCCCCCTGTTCAATAATTTCCCCCCTGTTAATATATTTAATCCTGTTCATCGATTTCCCCCTGGTCAATAATTTTCCCGTTAACATATTTAATTCCTGTTCATCAATTTCCCCTGTTCATCAGTTCCTGACTGCACGTGTACCCGACTTTCTGCTACGTTACCTTGACGTCCGAATCTCCGCCACCTGCCCCGACCTGTTGGCCTGACATTATGACTAAGAGTTTCGTCTTATGATTGTACCCAACTCTCGCTGCCCTCGGCGCTCCACCGCAAGCTAGTCGCGCCAGGGGTAGTGAACCTGTAGGACTCCAGCCGCATCAAAAGTCCATCCTGCCTTGCAGCAGTCTCTGGTGAAAACCGGGGACCTATTTAGACCCCCTCTCTACGTGGCCGCTACCACCGATTGCGTGGTCCAAGAGCCACTACCCATGTCGTTACAATGGCTGAAGTGAATGCCCAAATTTCCTGGCCAATTTCTTTGAATGTGCAGGGTCCACCACTTAAAAGGGAGGACTGCAGTACCACCAACTTGGACAGGAAACAACGGTCAGCTTCAGCACTTAGGGATGGTTAGAAATGCTATACTGCAGTCTCTTGGCAATCGCTCGGTGAACAACTGCTGAGCACCATGAGTGCCGAGGAGAAAGGAGTATCTGGACCGTTAGATATTAATAGACCAGGGAGTTGTCCTCGGCAGAGGTGTGAAGCCATGACTGCCACTGCCTGAAATGGGAGGAGGGGCGTGCCACTGGGTGCTACAGCTGTTTGGGACAAGGATGACCACCACCATCTGAAACACGTAAGGTGACACAATTATGTATGATGCAGGGCGTGGTACTAACGTTAGGTCCCCTGGTCACGCATTACATACTGGCCACACGATTCGAGCCAATAGTAGCCATTGTTTGCCTCTGGGTCTTAAGCAATAACTGGCACACTCCCACCGCCGAGTAGGTATTTTACCACCAACAGCGCTGCACTACTGACTGTTACCACGCTGCTGACCCAGTGAGTCCCGTGCTAACTACTTACTGGACCTTGCAAAATTGGGTTGGTCTATAATCGTGGCCATTTTTGCTCCCAACCTCTCACTGCTGCCACCCTGCCAGACTCCCGGCCACACTCCCGACTTACTGGGCTGCGCCACTGCCTGACCACACACGCAAGCTGACTGCTCTCTTCTCACCCTAAGATAATGATGAACCCTTGTACACTGTTGGTCTTGTCAGCTGTTAGCATCACATGGCTTTCAAAACCACCATAAATGCTGATGACACCCAACTTACATCTCCGGTCCGCCAACATTAACTCTCTAACTATTTCCAGATCCCAGATTGTCTGTCCCGTCCAACAGCCTCCTCATCTCCCTCCTCCCGTTCTCCTAAAACTAATGAGAGATAACGGAAATGCTCGTCCAGGGCCAGGACAAGGGTATCGAGGGTGGGCGCCACTCCATCACCAGGGAGAAAAGGGGCACAAGGAGGCATGGAGTGGACTGAATATTTTCCGTTAGGGGGCACTTTTATGCCTTGTTTAACTAGGGCAACCAGAAATAACTTGTCCAAGCCATCGCCTGCATCCTCGCGGCTCCCCATGTGCGATCGCAACATCGATTAGGTGTTTGCCTTCACCCAGCCGTCCTCCTCAACGGTGTCGCTGTACAAAGCCTGACCGCTCACAACATAAACCCCCCTTGCAACTCTCCTCACACTATTTGCCTGCTTCTGCAAGAAGCACGATGTCTTCCCCACCTCCTTGCTGCCCACGAAAGAGTTGTGTCCTCACTGTAATAGTGGAGCATATGCCACAGCACATAGTAGTTCTCTGGCAGTGGGAAGCGAAAAGGGACAGAGGGGGTTGAGGACAGGTAGAGTCCTCACCTGCTCCAGGGCCATGCCAACAAGGGTTTTGTGTGTGACAAACCTACCGACTCTTGGCTGGGGTTGTCAGATGTCATCTGTATGACCTAGTGTGTGGTCAACACATGGCCGGTAGATGACACCGAATGCTGTGGCCTGGCAGGGTGACTCCTGCTGTGACGTCCCCTAGGCACATGTTTCTCCGCCACGGAATTCGCCCCGCAATATGCCGCTGCTGCAGCGGGAGGTGGAGGTCTGGCAGCTCACGCCCCATGACATTCTTTAATCACGGTCGCGTACCACGCCGTAATAAATGTGCATGTCACTTTCTCCCCCGCGGACGGATTCTCGAGCTGGACTATGAGAGACGGAATCCATAGTTCTCATATGAAACTGTCGATTACCGTAGTCACTGGGACGGATTTGGATCCGAACACAGCTCAAATACGCGCCAGACGGCTCCAATCAGTCCCAGAATAAGCCGTTTGAACTATGGCCTTACTGTGCTGCGATCTGTGGTGGCTCTGGTAACCTACTACTGTGTTCTTTGACGCTGTGGTAGGATCGTAGCCCTCAGCTTGATTTCTTTCCAGCTGTCGCTGCCATGACTTTATCAGGCTTCATTCCCGCTTCAGTTTTTTGGTCAGTTTTGCCCTCTTAAGTGCCCAGGGAATTTTAGAATTTTAGCGGCGGCAGTCATATGCGTGACATACTAAAACACAAAATTGTATGAAGACCAAACCAAGCTCCCCCCGCATATTTAAGCATGGCACAATATTCTACAGCACCCTGCAGGCTCTGTGCAGCCTGGAAAGAGCTGTTTTTTAACGCAAGTCGCCCCGAAGTAATTCAGACCGACACAAATTTTCTCGGAAAATACGCAAAGTCGCCGAATCTTATTTTTTAGAAATTCGCCCATCTCTAATTATAGCCATAACCATAACATAGCTGCCTATATTTTATGAGTCACTCATTTTGATAAGTTTAGAAGGTATAAATAATAATAGCAATCTTTATTTATATAGTGTTAACATATTCCGTAGCACTTTACAATTTAGAGGGTATAAGTACAGACAAAACCAGACATTACACAGTAGAAAGATACTTACAGATCAGACACAAGCTGTGAAGACTCTGCTCACACAAGAGCTTACAATCTATTAGAGTGTATGTGTGAATAAAGGGGGTAAAAAAATGTTTGGGTTTACATAAGGGCCCTCCCCCTTTCTTCCATAAATATAGGGTAGTTTACATAAAAATTAGATGAACCTGCCACTATACAGTAAATCTATATGCAGATTAGTGCCGTAGTCCCAAGTGAAAGGGAGTGACAAAAGAAAAGTGGGGCCTGTCTAAAAAGGGATTATTCTAAAGGGCTTGTTTAAAATTTATGGGGGTTAATAATTTTTTGTCTGATCATATGAGATTTTCATGCTTCAGAGAACTGGTGCGCCATGTGAAATCTTGGAGAAAAAGCAAAGGGGGTTTTCAAAATGATTGAGCCATGTCATTTTAAGGGAACACCCGCAGAGCGCAAACACGGGTTTTGGGGGTGGTAACAGAGATGAGAGGGAGATTTAGGGGGGGTGAAAGCACTGTGGGGGAGCTTTAGTTTATGTTGTATTCTGTACTAAATGGACAACCATTTGTGAAAAAAAACATGGTAGGGGCCCCACATTTTAGCGGCTGGAAAAAAAGTGGCCTGCTGCTGCTTTTGGGGGCAGATTAAAGGGGGAAAGATTTTAAGGGAGGAAGACCGATGAGCAGCGAGTTACAGTAGTCAAGACGAGAAAATATAAGAGAAACATTGAAAGTTTGAGTTGTTTCCGCAATAAGAAAAGGATGGTGTCACATCAAGGGAGGTGCAGTGCGCCCTAACTGGAACCCAGCCCACTGTCCCTGCCTACTTGACGTGCTATCCTAGGCGGCAGACGGCAACTGGGGGGACAGCCCTGGCGGGCAAAGTGTTTGGGGGCAGTCAGGGGGAAAGAAAAGTAAAAACTTTCCGGGTCAATCCCAAATCGGGAAAAGCCAAGCCAAAAACAAAAACCAAAGGGGGAAAACGTAAAAAACCCGATTTCAAACACAAAAGGGGGGAGCGGGGTAAAAAAATCAGGAGACAACCCGGGGGTCAGGAAAACAACCGGGGGTTCAGGTAAACGGATAAGCAAACACAAAAACAAGAACAAAAAACTGGGCAGCCGGGAAATATCACAGGCGCAGCACTCACCCCCTTCGGGGATTTTTAAATGGGGATTCCTGGATACCGCCCCTGCAGCTGTTTGGGAGGGCCCTCCAGGTCCCCCCATTGGCGGGTGCGACAAAAACCCCCGTCAGGAGTGGCGGACCCCTGTCACTCAAAAGATTGCCCAACCAAGTGTATGGGGGTGGGATCGTGCATCAGCTGCTGCAGCCAGTTTACCCCTGCCCCTGAGCAAAACCCTTTAGCCCTGAAAAGAAACCCCCCCTTTTAGGAGGGGCCCCCCGGCCCCTTCCCTGGGTCGGGGTTTTGTCCGGGAAAACTCAGGGAAATTCCCCTTTCAGCAGGCGATCAGCATGGATAGGTTTCGCTGGAAACCCATGATCTCTCCTCAGGACCATCCCCCTTCCCAAGGGAACCGGGTTTACTGCATTTGACATTTGGGCCAAAACGCAAAATTAAACAAACGGGTTTTTTCTTTTTCAAAACCCCCCCTCAAAGCAAACTGGGGGAAGGAGGCATACTAGAAAAGAGGGAAATTTTTCAGCTGAAAAAGCCCCCGGGGTTGGGCCATTCCTAAACCCACATATGGCCCGTTTCGGTACGGGTGGAGGGCATAGTTCCCCAGGGGGAAACTTTTGGGGAACCTTACCCCGGCGAAACCCTTTTTCAAAAGATGCCGCATAGGCCTCAACGGGGCCGGGGCTGCTTCCAGATAGAACATTACCCCTGCACATAAGTTTTCCCAGCATGGTAAGGAAAACATCGGGCAACACCCCCGTTGTCCCCACCTGATTTTTTTTTTCCTGAACCCCCAGTCAAACACGGATTATGTTTCTGAAGCCGGGGAAACCCCCAAAAAACCCATAGGGGGCCACCCCTCCTGACGAATAGAAAACACTTTTCAATATGAAATGGTTTCCACCACCATCTCCACCCCGTCTACAAGGTGGGGCTTAGATTTTTGGGCGAAAGACGCATCAAAAAAAATTGGGAAGCTGTTCCAAAATCCACAAACGCACTTCCAAAACCCGGGGAACAGCGAAAAGGTTAAAAAATTCTTAAGGGGTGGGCAGCTTTTTATTAGATAAAAAAGGGAAATCCTGCTCGCTATGTGATCTTCCTGCTGACCACCTAGGTGTTGGGGGGTGTTTCCGCCCGGGTTTTCCCTTTTGGGAAGGCTTTCCCCAAATTTCTGTGGCCCTTTTTCCCCACAGGTAAAAGCACAAAACCCCCGGATGTGGGATAGTCACCCCACGGTCCTAGCCGCAATGACAGAAAAAAACCCCCCCCTTGCAAGGGGGCCCCCGGGTTTAAAAAAACAGGGAAAAAATGGGTTTAAAGGGGGTTTACCAAAGGTGTGGGCCAAACCCAGGGGGGAAAACCCTTTCCTTTCCGGGCTCTCCCCAAAGGTTTTGTCCAAGAAAGGCAGTGCCTTGGGGCCCCATTTTAAAGTACCAGGGGTAGGGTAAGCCACCAATAAAACCTTCACATGGTCGGGCCCAACCCTAATCTTAAAATGGCATCTGGGCTGCCGGTTTTGGGTTTCCCCCCAGACAGGAACGCAAAAAACCCACCCAAATTCGGGGGCAAAACTCCTCCCAGTCTTCCCACCCTTTCCCCAAAGGGGGTCGCTGAGCCTCGGCCACAACTTCCCTACTGGTCATTAAAAAAATAACCCCCAAAAAAAGGCAAAGAACCTGCCACAGAAGACAGGGTTAAGGGGAAATAAAGGGGGTAACAAAAAGCCCCCCTCCTGGGGGGGGAAAAACCCCGCAGTAAGGACATAACAATTCCCACCCTTTGTTCCCCTTTTTCCCCGAGGTAAAATGGGGGGAGCCTAAAATCGGACGACAACCCTCTCAAATGGCCCCAAAGGCCTTTTCCCGTTTTTCCTACGAAAACCCGGGCGGCCAAAATGGATAAGGGGGGTTTCCCCATGAGGGGGGGGTAAATGCAGGGACACTCTGGGCTTGGGGTAGGGCTCCCGCGGGTTTTTTTCCCTCAAGGGGACCAATCCCGGGGAAAAAGGGTGGGTTAGCCCCGCATCTGCTCTACCAAGCTGTCATGGGGTTTCCCTAGTGAGGGTTAAAAGGGAGTAACGGGTTTTTAGCCTGTGGGTAATGTCACGTCAAGGGGGGTGCAGGAAACCCTAACGGAACCCCCGCCCACTGTTCCCCGCCAAATTTACGGCAACCCCAGGCGGCAGGCGGCAACTGGGGGACCGTCCCCGCGTGCTAAAATGCTGGGGCAGTCAGGAGGAAGAAAAGTCAAACCCGCCAGGTCAATACCAAATCAGGGAAAGCCAAGCCACAAAAAAGAAACCCGAGGGATAAAAAGTAAAAAAGCCCCAGGTTTAAACACGGAATGGGAGCGAGGTACAAAATCAGGAGACAAGCCGGGGTCAGGAGAAAACAAGCAAGGGGCAGGAAAAAAGATAAGCAAAAACAAAAACAAGAAAAAAGTAACAAGGTTGCCAGGAATATCACAGGGGGCAGAAATCAGCCTTTTAGGGAGGTTTAAATGGGATTTCCCGGATACCGCCCCTGCCCGCGATTGGAGCGGCCTCCAGGTCCCCCATTGGCGGTGCGACAAAACCCCGGGTGGGCAGGGGGGCTGGGGGCCCCCGTCACTCCCCAGAGTTGCAGCACCCAAATGTATCAGGGGGGGATCGTGCCCTCACTGCTGCAAACCCTTTATCCCTGCAGCCTGAGCACAGCCCAGCCCTGGGCAGATGGGGGTTCTGGGAAAAGTTCTTGAGGTGCAGGGACAAAGGGGCAGGCAAAGGGGTTGGATAAAAGAGATGAAGGACTGGGGAAAGGGAAAAAGGGGTTTTTTAAGGTTTGTTTGTCCCCAAAAACACTTTTAAAAAACCCTTTAAACAAGAAAAAAATCCCTCAATTTCAAAATATGAAAACATCCCCAAACTGGGACTTATCCCCCATCAAGGGTTGGGCTCGTGTAGACATCTTTGAAAAGTCTTTTTAAATTTTATCAGTGGTGTAAAATACTTTAAAATGGGGGAATTGATTTTTAACGAAGGGGAATTTTGTTTAGAATTTCAGGGAAAAAATTTGGTTCGGAAACGAAAAATCGAACTTTGGGGTATTCGGGGGAAGGGAAATGTGCTTTTGATTGATAAAAAAAACCCGGGAAACACATGGCCCCTAAAATGGGGCCCAAAACCCCCTTGGGAGGAAGAAAGGGAAAAAGCCTGCATGACATGTGCAAAATGAAGCCAATCAAAAGACCGCGGGATTCTTTTGGGCGTCACGCACTATTTTAAGGGCCGGGCGTGACGCCGGGGGGTTCAACATCCCCTTTACTGTGCTCAACAGGGAAGGTGCTGCCGCGGCTGATAGCTCTTAAAAGGAGAATTGGTTTTTTTTTTAGCGATTTTTTGTGGGGTGTTCAGCTTGTCTAGAAGGGCTGTTCCTTAATGTTCTATTTTTATTTTTTGGGGGGTATTGGGGATCTGAAATCCAGTGTGGTCCACTGCAGTGATAAAATTTAAATACCCAAAGTGGGATCTAAGCCATTGTGTTGTATTCATTTAAAAACAGCGTTTGTAAAATAAAAATACCACTTCTTTTTTGGCTTGCTAAATTCTATTGCGCAATTTACATCCAGGGGTAATTAAAGCTTTTTTTGCTGGTGTGCTGCCCCCAAAAAACCGTCTTTTTCAACCCCAAAAATATATACATTTTTTTTGTAGCCAAATTTCCCAAAAAAAGGTTTAAATTTAAACTGTATCTCTTGTTTGTGGGTAGAAAACACGAAAATTGAAAAAACCTACAAAGCTACTATTTTGGGCTCAATTCTTTGGCGAAATTTACCGGGGGTTTTTTTAAAAGCGTTGTTTTGTGGTGGCTGACAAAAAAAAACCGTTTTTTTTCAACGCCAAAATAATAAATTTTCCTGTACTAATTACAAGAAAAGGGTTTAAATTTACAACTGTATCTCTTGTTGTGTGGCTAGAAAAACGAAATTTGTAACACCTAAAAAACTACTATTTTTGTGCGGCTCAATTCTTTGGCGCATTTACATCCAGGGGTTAATTAAGGTTGTTTTGCTGGGTGGCTGACAAAATAAACTCTTTTTTCAACGCCAAAATATAAAAATTTTTCCTGTAGCTAAATTCATGTAAAGGGAAATTAACCCTTTTTGTGCTTTTACATTTAGTAAAACACACAGTGTTTTTAAACGACACATAAAGAAAATTTTTCCGGGCCATTTGAGAGCGCATTTATACCCAAGGGTTCCCCAAAAGCTTGTTACGGGTTCTTTTGGAGTCAAAAAAGGGTGTATATTTTTCATATACGATATCTCTCAAACAGTGTCTGTCATTTAGAACAAAAAGTAGCAGACAGGAGGGGGGAGGCTCGCACTGCAGTGGAGGGGCACAAAATTCCGGGAACAGGCCCCAGGTGAGCCAGCAAGGGGACGTCGCAGAGGGTCACTGGGTGGGCCCAAAAATCCGCTGTCTCTAGCGGCCTTTTAGTTGTTGAACCCCCAAGGGTTTTGTTGGTTATAGGTCACCCCTTTTTCCCCCAGAGGCACTGAAAACCCAGCAAGAGGGGGGGGGGGGGGGGGGGGGGGTGGGAATCTAGACCAACCCCTAGTTGGCATGGCCCGGGAGCGGGTAGGCCCACTGTCCTCAGCCCGCCTCTGTCCCTCGGTTCCCTCCCCAAAATCTAATTTTTTTTTGGGCCCCGCCCCACTATTAGCGAGGATGAACAATTTGGGAGGGCAGTCGCAGCACTTGGCAGCAAAGAAAGGGGGCCAAACCCCCTGCTTCTTGCAGTAGGCGGAAAAGTATGATGTGGGGGAGTGGAGGGGGAGGTCATGTTGTGAGAGGTCAGCCTCGGCTCCCAAAGGAGGGGTGATGAGGAAGCAGTGACATAAAAACACAAATAGAGATGTTTTTAGCCCCCCCTTTGGGAGCCGGGTGAGGAAGGGCTTTCTCATCGTCAGGAGAAGGGGGCGTCAGCTTCCCCGGGTCAGGCAGCGCGCAGCCAGCAAGTGGGTGTGTGGCCGCAGGGTAGCAGCATTGTGAGGTGGGGACCCAAAGCACCCAGGGGGTAAAAACCCGCTTCGGGGGCCCAAAAAAAGTAGCGGAAAAGGGGCTCAGCGAGGCAGCGGGGCAGTAGTCATCTGCGGAGCGTTTGCGGTAAAATCCGTATCGGCGTTGTGGCATTCTTTGCTAAGACACCAGGGACCCGAATTGGGGTATATTAGAATCTGGGGGCAGAAAGTGAAGCGGGCCGGGGTAACGTTTTGGCACCCCCCCCTGCGTAACACATGCAGGCCCCATCCGGGGCGGGGAAAAACGGGCTCGTTGGTGGCCCCTCCTGCCGCCGCGCAACAGCAGCAGCAGAAAGCCCCCAGTGGCCGCATGCCATTGCACCCATAAAGGCTCCACCACCTCTGCAGAAGGGAGCTGTTTCTTTTGACATATCTGCCGGCCCAGATGCCCTGCTCCTGACTCATGGCGCGCAGTCTTCGCAAGGCGATTGCAAGAGACAACATATGCGCCCAAAACCACCCCTAAGGTGCAGCACTGAGTGTCCTGTCCAGTTGTTGGTTTTGCAGTCCCCCCCCCTTTTCCCCCAAATGGTGGATCTGCCCCATTCAGGAATAAGGGCTTGTGCCCACGAGATGGGAGTTCCAAGCCGTAATTTTTTTTCCCAAAGGGCGGTACCAGCACTTCAAAAATATGTAAAACAGAGGTGGGTCAGTCCTTCGCTTATCGGTTTTTTCCCAAGGTGATGGCAGCGGGGCGTTGGAGCGTCACTACGGTCGGGGCCCAGTACAGCCTTTCGGCCCACTGGGTGAATGGTTCCCACCCCGGCACACCAAAAACTTGGACAGGGACGCGCTTTCTCCTCCCGTTGTAAAAACGCGCCCGGCCAATGTCCCCCTCCCCCCCTCCTCCTCCTCCCCAATCACCACCATTCAGCCTCCACAATATGTCCTCATAAAATTGTAGGGAAGGGGTTTTCACGCGTTCTACACCTGGTCCCTCGGCGAACAAAGTCACACAGGGGAGGAATGCCCCCGCGTATGAAAGCAAGAAAACGTGTTGGCTTTTTTCTGCGCCAACTCAAATCGGAACCTGGTGCGGACAATGGGGGGAACAGGTGTCCGCGCTGCACCGAAGAGGGATGGGCCATGCGCCCCGCATGGGCTGTGTTCAATGGTTGTGAAAAGGTTCCGAAGTTTCCCCGATCTTCAGACTTTAAAATGGCCAGGAAACTGTGATGCACTTTATCCCTTCGTACAAAACCCGGAACACCTCCTCGAGTTGCAGCGGCAGAAAAGGCCTCCCCCCAAAACACTTGATATGCAGTTTCCCCCCGCTGGAATTCCAGCCTGACATGTTAACCGATGTATGAACAAAAGGCCATTAACGATTTTTTTATGTCCAGGCGACAGAAGTACCCCCCGTGAACTTGATGTCACCCTGGCACTCATGCGTGACATGCCCTTTGTTGAGGCCCTTCGGGAGGGGACGTTTTTGTCAGTCGCCGGGGTACATGAATAAGTCATTCCACTATTCATGTCTGGAACGATGCTGAAAAATCTTCGGGCGGGGACTGGGACGTGGGATAACTTTGGGGCCCCAAAGAGTCCGGTGGGGATGAAATGGAGGAAGAGGAGGAGGAATTGGAGCAGAAGCATTGTCTGGGGAAATGGGTTTGGGTTTTTTTACCAGGTGACAAGAGGGAGGGAGCAGGAGCACTGAGGAGGTGGATGGAGATGAGGAAAACGGGCAGATGACCCCCAGCACCCTGGCAGTATACAGTGGGAAAAAAGGAGGCGGGAGCCTGGAGTCATGTGCAGATGGCCCGCAGCATCTTATTTGCCTGGCTAGTGAAGGAAAAAATCAGCATCCGCAGAGGGAGATTTCTGGCTTCCACCCTATTGGACCCTCGCTACGGCCCCAAAAGGGGCTACTGGGGAGCCAAACTGGATGTGTGGCTGCAACTTTCCGATTTGCAGTGGGGGGGGAAAACTGTCCTGCCCGGCCAGAGTGTGGCATCAGAGGGGGTGTTCAGTGCGGCGGGGGATTGTTACCCCAAAGGGGAACCCTTGTCCAGGGAAATGTGGGAAACGATGCCTTTTTCAAGTGAGTCAGGCGTGGACGGCCAGGGGTTTCCCCACACCAATGCCTTAGGCGTCAGTCTGGGTTTAAACCCGCCTCAGCAATTTGATGCCGCCCCCCGCCCGATGCACAATCTGCTGCCATTTCTCCCTTTGCCTACCACCCTCTTTACCAGGGCTGGTATTGCCCCACCTCAACATCTGTCTTTTTGCCACCTAGACCTCATGCTGGCTGCTGTTGCTGTTGCCGGACACCACACTGTGTCATGTGCCCGTCTGACTCATGCTTGCTGTGGCTTCTCCAAAGTCCTCCCCACTGTGCATTGTGCCACTGCCTGACCTCATGGCTGCCCCCGTGACCTCCGCTCTCAGTCATTGTGCCACTCTGTGGTTCCCTGTTTTGCCCCTCAAATGTAAATTTTGCCACTCCTGACCCCATGCTGCTGCTTTTCCGTGCCCCCCACACTTGTTTGGTCCGAAAATTTTGGGCCACTCCCCTTGAGGCCCCTTATTTCCCCCGTTTTGCCCCCTCCGAATGTCTTGTGCCACTGCTGATTCTTTCTGCTGCTTCTGCCCACACTGGTATTGTGCCACTCTGTGCCTAAACTGTTTTGCCCTCCAGAATGTCATTGTGCCACTGCCTGATCTCATCTGCTGCGTGTGCCTCCAACTGTGTATTGTCCACTCTGTGGCCTTTTTTTTAAAAACTGTTTTGCCCCCTCCAGAATGTCATTTTTCCCCGCTGATTCTTGCTGCGGTGACCCCCACATGTGTATTTGCCACTCTGGGCCTAATATTTTTGCCCTCCCGAATGTCATTGTGCCACTGCTGACTCATTGCGCTGTGTGACCTCCCACTAATTTATTTTGCCATCTGTGGCCCTTCTGTTTTGCCCCTCCAGAAGTCATTGTGCATGCTGACTCTGCTGCTGTGGCGCGCCGTCACCTAACTCTGTCACTAATGTTGCCCCCTGACTCTCACTTGTTTTTTTCAGCTTTCTGGGGGTGCTTTACAGGGTACTTCCCGCTTGAGTTTTTTTTGGGCAGTTTTGCCCTTAAGTGCCCCGGGAATTTTAAGTGAAGCGTTCTAAAAGCGGCGGCAGTCATCGGTGTCTATAAAAAAAAACATTGTATGAGACCAAAAACCCAAATCCCCCTGCAAAATTTAACATGACACAAAGTTCTACAGCACCGCGGGGTCTGTGCAGCCGGGAAAAAGCGTTTTTTAACGGATTCGTCCCAAGTAAAATTTGGGGCCGAATTTATTTTTGTCGGAACATTCGGCGAAGTGACCGAATCGAATTTTTGAGAAATTCGCCCATCTCTATATATACTGCCTTATGTTGCGTTGTAAAAAATAAACTTTAGATTAGTTCATGAAATCTTTCTTTACATCTAGATAATTAGTTGTATTGCTACAGCACACATATTTTGTCTATTTTCTCTTCTGGGTAGAAGCTTCTGAACAGCTACTCAGTTCTTTCAGATCAATAGTGTTCCTCCTCACAGAATGGGCTACAATAAGAGGGTTTTACAAAATCTGATGCAGGAGAGCAGGGCCGGGTGTCCTAGGCAATTGGGTCAATTGGCATCCCACCATTATAAAAAAAATTAAAAGTTCAAATCCCCCCCTTTGCCATTTTACAAATAAAAAAAAAAAAGTTACACAAAATTGGTATCACCACGTACAATCTGATCTATTAAAATATAACATAATTCAGATGCTCAACACCGTAATAGAAAAAAAATATATTTTATGCTAAAATTTGGGGTTTTTAGTCATGTCACATGTATCCCAAAATGGTGCCAATAAAAAGTACATATCAGCCCGCAAAAAAGCTCCCTCACTCAGGTCCACAGGGGACGAACAAAAAACGTA
The DNA here is from genome assembly GCA_025379985.1 of Phyllomedusa bahiana. Classification (NCBI taxonomy): domain Eukaryota; kingdom Metazoa; phylum Chordata; class Amphibia; order Anura; family Hylidae; genus Phyllomedusa; species Phyllomedusa bahiana. Next base: position 530 of record JAODAL010062827.1, on the reverse strand, counting down.
TTGGCTGAAAATTTAAAGAGTAGAAAATGTTTAGAATGAAAACTGTACATGTTTGGTATAGTCGGACTTGAATCAACCTGCAGAATACAGAGAAACATTTTGGGCGACATTTCCCTACACGCCAACACCAGTTTTTTGGTCTATATTGTGCTAATACCGGTTTTGACGCCATACTTTGGATGTAAATGAACTGTCGTACACCAAAACTAGGTGCATTATATGTCGGAACCGACACGTTGTAATGCACCTAAAAATTATGCGCTGTGCGCCTTCACAACGAAATGCGCCTACTGAGACGCAAAGCACATCATTACAAGTGTATATGTGTTAGGCGCATTTCACATTTTACAAGTATGTGTTAGGTGCATTACAAGTGTGTGTTAGGCGCATTTCATATATTTGTAATGATAAGCTATGTGCCTCCGTGCTCGATGTGCCTCGATAGGGGCATTACATACGCTTCTAATGATATGCTATGTGCCGCGATTTGCGCAATGCGGCACAAAAACTTTTCATTGGGAGGAAAGTTA
>JAODAL010062826.1:0-19553 GCA_025379985.1 Phyllomedusa bahiana | reverse complement strand
AAACACCAAACACATTGTGATCGTGTCCACAAAGAGGAAGCAGCAAGTAAGCCTGTTGTGGAGTTTCAAGAAGGCGACCATGAGGAGCACGAACTTCATTAAACTGTTCCTTATAGACTTCAACATTTCATGTGTGATCAATCGTTTTTCTTCCTCACTTGGCTAAGTAAAAAAACTTTAAGATGGTTAAATGGTACAAGTAAAAACAGGAGGTCAAACAGTTCCCAAAGTTTTGACCATCTTTGTAGAAGGATGCAGAAGATAACGTCTGTGAGCAGTGATCTCCACTACACACTGATGCAGCCTTCTTGGGATCCGTTTGCAGTTTATGAACTTGAGAATACTGCTGTAATGCTCAAAGTGAATACCTCTCATATGAGTAGCCACGTGCTATTCTGGAGATGTAAGACATTTCTTAAGTTACAGAAACCAATTTGGCTGAGGAAACGTTGCTTAGAAAAGAGTCTAAATTTTTTTTTAGCCTCCTTTAGTATTGAACATTGTATTTGTATTGTTATGTACTTGTGCTTCTTGTAAACCTACGCTGAGTTTTATCTATGGAACCATCACAAAAAGCTCCTCCTAAACACAATCAGGTTGCTGTAGGAAACATTTGTAAAAAAAAAAAAGTTATGGAGAATAAATAAACCCCTCTTTTACTGTGAACGTTTTAGGTGCAGTATTTTGTTTATACAGTGCTCGATGTTAGCTGATATTTCTAGACGTGCAGAATTATCTGTTCTAACCTTTTATTTGTTTTCATGCAGCAGCTTGTTAGTGTAATGTTGTGTTATAAAATTGTATTTAACTTATTCATTGTTTGTGTGAATTTTTGGTCAGATTGGTTAACACGCTTCTTTGGTTAGGTTCACCTCTGCATGGAAACTCCAAAGCGGATGTGGCAACTGATCGGTTTTACGACTGATAATAATGGTGCCTATTGACTACAATGTGGTCCATTGGATGTCTGTAATAATAATAATAATCTTTATTTATATAGCGCCAACATGTTCCGCAGCACTTTACAATGCAGAGGGTATAATTACAGACAAAAGACAGACATTACACAGTGAGAGCTACTTACAGATGAGACACAAGGTGTGAGGGCCCTGCACGCAAGAGCTTACAATCTGAGGGTGCCTGGGCGAAACAAAGGGGGAGAAGTGCTAAGTTTTGTAATTTTAACTGAAAAAATAATGCTGAATACTGCGCTATTTTTTTCGCATAATTTTGGCCGAGATTTATAACATATGCTCTGATCAAACCTCTGCCGCAGATGTGAAGCTAACCTTAGTTTTTTTTTCATGCTTTCATTGCAGAATAAAAACCTTAGTGACATATGTTAGAGCACCAATAGAAATATATTTTAGCAATTCTACGGTTTCTGAAGCTTGGTGTATAGTGGTTGCTAGAGCACCATAAAAAATTTGCTATTAGGGCTCATTCCCATGACAAAGGACAAATACCGGACGGTTTATCTGCCCGGTATTTGTCCTGTTTTAGTGCTGTCCCCATGGCCGCCGGGGGACGGATTTTCTCTGTGATGAGCGGAGAGAAGGCCTCCCCCTTCCCACTGATATGTTCATATTCTGTCCAAAAACCGGATGGAAGAATGAACATGTTCAATGCGGGCGGAAAACCCCACTGCACGGATTTTCCATAGCGGCCTGGTGTGTGTGTTTGCAGCCGCTTTATCAGATGGTCTGCAAAACCGCAAACCAGTGCCGTGGGGACATGCCCTTTAACGTAGCTCAAAATAAGTACTTTTTTTTGCATTTAGATTAAAAAACAACCCACCTATGTAGATGTTGCATGTTAATAAAATGGCTATTTTCCAGTACTTTAATTCACACTTCAACATCTGCCCAACACCTTTCTGCAAATGGTTATAGAGCCTTAATTAACTGCCAGAATGGGTACCATGGTTTTAAAGAGAACCTGTCACATAGATTATGCCCCCCTTGCTGAGGACAGAACAAGGTAGTGTCAGACATGCTGTTTCAAGCATTGTGTCCCTTATTCTGTAAGATGCTGGAGTTTTCGTGTATTTAATGCTCAAATCTGCAGTTTTCAGCCAGAAGAGTCATTCAATGTCAGTTTTTTTTTCAAACCCGCCACCTGAGCTAAGCCTGTGCACCTCAATGATAAACCTATTACTTTGAATAGGTAAAAATGTGAATAACTGTCAGTGGGCGGGGCTAGCCTTTGGTGGGTGGAGCTAACACCTACTCATAAATAAGATTTGAGGGGTAAATGCTCTAAAACTGCTGCATCTTACAGAATAAGGGCACAGCACTGGAAACAGCAGGTCTGACACTAGCTTCTGCTGCCCTCAGCAAGGGGGGCATAACCTATGTGACAGGTTCCCTTTAAGTGTCAGGGCATGGAAAAAGACGGTTTATGAAAGGAGGTATTTGTGTTCTAATGCAGGCTGGAAAAAGGTGACCTAAATGGTTGCAGATGAACACCAGAAAATAAATGTTCTGAGTGTTTTAGTTGTTTGGTTTGTGATAGCTTCTCCTTGCCCCTACTACTTATAATGTGCTGCTGATATAGCAACCCTAGACTAGATAGGTGATGCACCATGCTATGCACAGAACGTTATCTCAACTTCATCTGTGTATTTCAATGGCTTTTATTGTGATCAAAGAACAGATAATGGTCATGTTACCAATATTCAGTTTGAGTTAAAGAGTTGTCTCCCACGGGTTTCAAAGAATGGCATGACAAAAGAAATTCTCTGTCACTTCCTGGTTATATTTTTGCAAAAGCTCCATGTTGTACGCTATTTGTGCTTTCAGTGTAATTAGATTGTTTTGCTTCTCAAACTATGGAAGGGCTTTTATTGATCCCAAAACAAAACCCCTAATTACAGAGCTGTTTACTTGAAAAAATAAAGCTTTTTTCTGTCTGGCAGCACGGCCTGATGACACTGCGCCTGTGTGATGATCACTCTCTGTTATTCATTGAAAAAACAGCCCAGGAAAAATTTTGTTTAAGGTTGGTTACTGAGGGAATGAAAAGCCATGGAGGTTAAAAAAATTCACTTGTATCTCTTTGGGGGAAAAACGAGGAACAATGAATATTTTTGGAAAATGTCTTTATTTTGTGTTCCCTACAATTTGAAAGCTATTCTTTGTAGCGAGACAACCCCTTTAAAGAGGTGTTCCAGGAACTGAAACTGCATCGGGGCATGATCAAAAATAACCGGTAAGGACTCCTATTTGCCACTCGGATGCCCCCGTTGACTCCTGACTGCTGGTTTGTTCACTCTGGCTGTAGCAGTGAATGGTTTTCATTAACATGTCAGCTGACGCCAATTACAGGTCAGAGGTCCGGTGCAGTTGATGACGTGGCCTGTGATTGGCTGCACCTGTCACATGAACAATGAATGTTCACTACTTGCATCCTGGATGAATGGACCAGCGGTTGGAAGTGAACGGGAGCGTCTGGGAGGTAAATATGAATCTTCTATCTTTAATTGTGTCCTGATCGGCAAATGAGCATCGTTAGGTCCCGAAACATCCCTTTAAACTTACATCTGTTTCCTTGAAAATAAGACATAGTGCATTTTTTTATGCAATTCAGAGTTTGGCTGCTTATGCTGATGTTTGTGATGAAATCACTACAGTATATTAATACATGTTGATGTTTTGTTCAACAAAAAAAATGTGAATTATTGTTCATAGAAAAAAAAAAAAATCCCCTAAAAATAAGTCTTGGCTCGTCTTTAGGAGCAAAAATTAATATAAGACACTGTCTTATTTTTGGGGCAACAGGGTATTCATTCAGCCTGACATTGGCACTATGTGCCACAAGGTGGCAGGCTCAGTATGTGCACCTGACTGACAGCCCGACGGTGGCATAATCTGAGTCTGTTTTACACACAAAAATGCAATACTTTTTCATATACACTAAAATGCTGCAAAAAATCTTGTCCGTCAGCGAATGACAGTTAACACCTGTGAAGAATAAATAGAATGTTGGTAAGTAAGGAAGGTTTGAGGGGGGCTGAAGAAATAAACACAAACCATTGACCCAGTATCCACAGTCCTCATTGGGGAAGAGCTGCTTCCGTATGAGGGTCATGTTCAGAAATGTACAGCAATACTGCAACAATAGTTCTTCATTGTTTGAGCTTTTTCCAAATCTTCCTTTTTGTCATTGTTTCACTACCCAGTAGGTGGCGTTGCTGCCACGTGCAAAGTCACTTTCTACAGCCCGCAATCCAAATAATGACTTGCTGGTTCCTATTTTTTTCTTGTCTCTGCTCATATTTATATATTTTTACCTGAAGCAGCGTACTTCTGGCCACCTCAGGGAGGCGTCTAATGTCATAACTAGTGCTACTGCAACCAAAATTGAGCTTTCACAAAAGTTTTCCTCTGGAATTTCTGGCACACACTTCTTGTACTGTATATTTTGCATTATCCATTCATGTGAATTAAATCCACTGTGAAAAGCTGCAACTTTCACATACAATAATTTTCAAAGCCGCAACTTACTTGCTAGTGTATGGGATTCGTGGAAGCACCAACCACATTCATTTTGCTTCAAATTGCTGCAGTAGATGAAGGTAGGTTAAAAACTGATGCTAGATGAAATCTGGTTCACACAGCAGTGAGAGACTTGTGACCTTTTGACTAGACTACAATAAAGTGCACTAGGACAGGTGCAATCTGCATGTTAGATGAGCAGTATTGGAGCTCAACAGGGCTGTTTTGGCATATTGTGGTAAACTTGCTTTTTTTCCTGTGACTGCCAAAATCATGGCAAAAGTTGCAGTGAGAAAATGCGACGTTACCACATTGAGCACAGTTTAAGAGTTTGTTCACACGGCGTAATTGTGGCGCATACAGTACACCGGATGCTCTGGGAGTAGAGCTGACCCGCCGGCCCCATTGACATTCATTACCTGTGGCACATAATTGCCACGAGTAAATGACATGTCACTTATCTCCCCGTGCGTACAATGAGATTGTATTGTACGTGTGGGGGGATGATGCGTAATCCATAGTTCTCTATTAGAGCTATGGATTACCGTAATTGCGACCATGTTTAAAGGGGTTTTTCCACGAAGTCAGTTCCTTACCTGTTATCTGATCAGGAGACAAAATTAACTCAGCTTACTGATGCACGGGCTAGAGGGAGGGGGTCTGAGCAGAGACAAGTAGTGCCAGGGCGCGTCTTCAATGTTTACACAAATATTTACATTAGAACCAGTGGATTCTCTATACAAAAGACAGGATATTTCTCCACAGGCCATTGCTAGCTCCTTCATGTTCCCTGTCATCAGATAACAAGTGCAGGCAGCACAGCCAGATCAGCTCCTAGTCCTGTCTAATGTAAACTGTCAGGTAACTAAGGGCATGGAAAGAAAGCTGTAGCTCTCACAGGCTTCACTTTTTGTAATCGCATATATTTAGAAAAGTGATTAAATACCCATTTTGGATGATCCCACTTCAACAATACATCGTGGTAAAACCCCTTAACGACCCTGGACGTATGAGTACGTCCCAGGGCCGCTAAGGGGCTTTGCAGGGGGATCGCTCGGCGCTGTATCAGCGCTGTTTAACCCGTCAGACACCGCGGCAAAGATGGCGGCGGCGTCTGAATGAATGACAATTGGTGCCGGCCGGTGCAAATTTAAAAATAGAAAATGTTTTGAATTTTATTACGGTACCAAAACATAATGGAAACCCTACATGTCTGGTATTGCCAAATGCATATCAACCTGTAGAATACAGATAACACATTATATTACCGAGAATTGAACGCAGTAAAAGCAAAACACCCGCAACATGGTGAAAATGTTTTATTTTCACAATGTGTCTCACTTGGAATTTTTTGGCGGTTTCCCAGTATATTCTACAGTACAGTGAATAACACCATAAGAAAGTACATCTTGTCCCGCAAAATAAAAGCCCTCATATGTTTATGTAGATAGAAAAATAAAAAAATTTATGGCTCTGGGAAGGCGAGGAGGGAAAAACGAACGTGTCAACAAAAAAAAAACGCCGGGTCCTTAAGGGGTTAAGGCCTGCTTCACATGGACATTGGAGGTTACCTTTCAGAACCTCCATCACATGTTCCGTTGAGAATGACAGAAAAAATAGCACCCACTGTAATTCATAGGATCCGTCAGGCGCCCGTTCCAAACTGAACCTCCGACGCAGATGGGAATCAAACCTTATCTGTCAACACAAGGTCAATCAGTAAAATAAATTTTGTTTTCTTTCACAGTTCTAAGTTAAACTTGAACAAAACTAATGTTAGAGCTTATCCAATCTAAAAAATAAAGCCCAGCAAATAAATAAAAAAAAAAAACAACAATGAGCAGTACTGCTCTCCTGGCAATCCAATGTAGAAGTATGCTCCTAGTCTGTTTACTAGTGGCTGCTATGGGATCACTGAAGTCAAGCTGTTCTACTGAGATTATACGAAGATATGGTGCTAATAAAAAGGCACGTGACTGCTGAGGCTTACCATTTGCAGAGCCACGGGAAATTTCATGATAGTATGCTGGGCAATTGGAGAATGAGGACAGTCTCTCTCCTGCATTTACCCTAAATTCCTTTTTTTTTTTTGCATATACTGAGGCTATGTTCACACAGCTTAATTGCGGGACGTAATTACGCCCCGCAATTACGCCGGCGGGGCGGGAGCGGGGGAGTAAGCAGGGGGCCGGCACTTCGCCGTTCCATAGACTATCACTGCTAGCGGCGCGTATACGCCGCTAGAAAGTGACGTGAATTATCTCCAGCGGGCGGGGGAGATACGTAATCCATAGTCTCTATGAGAACTGTGCATTACCGTAATGAATGGGCCGTTTTCGGCCCGTAATTGGCGCACTTCGGCGCGTAATTACGGACCGAAATACGGCCCATTTTAAGCCGTGTGAACATGCCTTTATTGTTCCTTGTTTCGGCAAGGTAATTTATACACGCTATTATTGCCCTTTCAACTTGCTGTAAGGGGCTTATTTCAGGGACGGATTGCAGCCGTATTTTGCGCCTTACTGCGCTGCAATTCGACTGGAATCCGTCACAGCCATTACGGTAATCCACAGTTCTCATAGAGAACTATGGATTCTGTCTCCTCTACCCGATTGGCGAAGCCGCCGGGCGAGGAGAAAGTGACATGCACATTATCCCGGTGGAATACGCGCCGTGGATAATGCATGTCTATGGGGCCGGGCAGACTGCCACCCGCCCCCCCCCCCCCCCCCCCCCCCCCCCCCCACCGCCCTAATTCAAGCCAGAATTGCGGGCAGAATCCGTCTCGCAATTACGGCTTGAATAAGCCGTGTGAACCAGCCCTAGGAATGCTGACCTTGAATGCAATGAATCTGACCTTTTTCTGCTTGATTATGAGTTGATTCCAGCTGAAGAGACCATTGTCTTTGTTTTGTCTACTGCCTCCTTGTTTAATTCTGCAGAAGGTGAATCTTCCATGTCATTACTAAGGTTTGGTTCACACTGCGCTTTGATCCTCTTCAGGACCTCCATTGCTGTATCCATCATGCTATTTTGTCCAGGACAAAAAGCAAACACGCATTTAATAATCAGCAATGTGATTTACATTGCTTTTACTTTGAAACACGCATCGGCGTTCACATGAGTGATCACCGATGCGTGTCTCGTTGCGCCTTTCGGATCTGTCCCAAGAATTGACATGTCAATTCTTGGAGTGAAAGATGCAGCAGGAGCCCTATAATAAACTATAGGGTGCGATCCTGCTGCATCCAACATGGATCCAAACATGAATCTGTGTGTTGGATACATGTTAGATTCATTTAGGATCCTATCACCGCTGCATTTTTGGATGCGATTTTCGGATCCAACACGGATCCAAAAACACTGTGTGAATGAAATGGAAGTAGCCTCAAAGGAGCTATTCTGTCATTGAGGGGTCCAAATTAGCTTAAAAAATAAAAGGGTTGAAACCGAGAAAGAACAATCACAAAATGCCTCGTTGCTGTGAAAATGCTTTCTGCTTTATTCACAAAATGGCAGCTTTTTTATACTTTTGCAAATTAGTAGATAAGAAGCATGACATGTACCTGGCTGTGAGGGTCTATTGGCACGTCCTTATCTACAGACCCCTCCTCACAGCTCAGGAATGTTTAGACACAGGGTGTAACTTCAGAAGAGGTGCCATCTTGGATTACACGATGATCTCTACAAACTACTACAGGCAGCCATTTTGTTAACACATTAGTGACAAGAGATATACAGGGCAGCTTTTACATGCTGTATTACATAGGTATGTGCCTACTATATATATATATATATATATATATATATATAATATATATATATATGAGGGCACACACTAACCAATACATTAAAATTGAACAGGTACAAAGGCGGGCAACAAAAATAATAAAAGGACTGGGTGGACTACAGTACACAGAAAGATTGGCAAGATTAGGGTTATTTAGTTTAGAGAAAAGAAGGCTTCGGGGGGACATAATAAATATGTTTAAATACATCAAAGGTCAATATAGAGAAACTCTCCCAAGAAATTTTTTTATACACAGGGCTGTATCTAGAACAAGGGGCATCCTTACGTCTTGAGGAACGAAAGTTTCTACATAAACATTGAAGGGATTCTTTACTGTAAGAGCAGTGAGACTATGGAAATTTTCTGCCAGAGGGACTTGTCATGGTGAATTCAATAACCGAGTTCAAAAAGGGTTTGGGGTGCATTTTCTGGGGCGTAATAATATAACAAGTTATAGGCTGGGTTCAGGAAAGGGGTCATTGATCCAGGATTTTTTGATTGCCAGATTGGAGTCAGGAAGGAATTTTTCCCTAAAATGAGGACAATTGGCTTCTACCTCATTGGGGTTTTTTGCCTTCCTCTGGATCAATACCTTAGCACAACAGGCTGAACTAGATGGACGACTTGTCTTTTTTTAGCCTTACAAACTATGAAAATGGAGACACAAAGGATCACACATATACTGTATATAACCTTTGTTCCCATCCACAACATGAATGGCCCCTTATGCTCCAATCCTTTTTTTTTGTAGTGTTGGATTCCAATTGGCCCTGCTTCTGTCTGACTGCTGAACGTATTGATTAGGGCGCAGACAACAATGTAACGGGGAATCTGACTCCCCTTGTCTAACCCCTTAAACCTGCAGTTGCGGTTGACCACATGGGATGGTGCAGGTACACTAGCTGGGGATAAAGAAGTTTCCAATATAGGAAGCAATTGCATACAGTATATTTTCACTTCTGGGTGAAGGAGTTTCAGTGCAAGTACTGCTCTCCATATACTTTGTTTTCCTGCACAGCAAGAGGTGGGAGTGCTGCTGTGTGGGAGAACTGACTTGACTGTAAATGTGCCCACACATGGAAAAAATGAACTATTGTTCATTCAACAGCTTTTTTTCCCCAACTGTGCCTTAAACCTGCATGCCACTTTAACGAAGACTGAACAACCTTGACATTCTTGGATGGCTTCTTGCATATTTGTTTACTGGTCGACCCATCGGCAGCTTTAGTCCATTTTTGTGAGAAGTTCATGGGTATTTTAAGTGAGAAGGGGGCTCTTTTTTAATCCCCTTTTCCCTATTTTTAGAAACCCTTTTTTTCACCCTGTTTGGGGGGAGGGGCTGACTTTGTTTTGTTTAAAGGGATACAAAGGACATCAGTTCTTATGGTTGTGATTGATCTTCCCAAGAAAAAGAAAAAAGTTTGCAAAATTGACACTGATGAAAAAACATTGTGACCTAACCTACGGGGCATGCATCAATTTGAGGTGAAAAACACACTGTAAAGGGGTTTCGTTTAGAGGCCCGCTTTTTGATGCAGTTTTAAAGCAAAAAACCAAAAAGGGTTTTTTAAAAACGAGGGGGAAATCTCAGAAAAATTTCACAAAAAATTTTCCCAAAATTTCCCACTCCTTTTTGTGTTTTTCCCAAACCTGTGGTAATTGAAATTTTTCTCCCCGCCCCCGATTCCCGGGCGGGGGAGGGGAAATCCATTGTTCTCTATGAGAAAATTAATTAACCTTAAGAATTTTGGGGGTTTTGGCCCGTTTTTGGGCACTCCGGGGGAAATTACGGGCCGAAATGGGGCCCAAATTTTTAAGCCCTTGAACATCCTTAGCATCAATAGCTCGTGGTGTTCTGTAGTTTCCACGTCTCTTATTTACAATGTTTCCAGTTTTCCACTCACCATACACTTACACCACAGCAGCACACAAACACTTTACAAACTGCACAGTTGCAGAGATATTGCCACCTTTGGTCTGCAAGTCAGAAAGCATCACTGTTTGCAACTCTGATACATCACTCTTTTTACCCACGACCGCAACAAAGAATATGTGTGTAAACAGCCTATTGCACACTTTATATACCTACCAAGCCAGCTCATCACCGTGACTTCCCTCATGAGCTACAAGCTGTCACTGTTAAAAGTAGTGGTCATCATAATGTACTTGTGTATTAAGCAGTAGGGATTATGGTTACAGCATTACTAGAACCTAATTTTAGAGTCAAAACTATATCCCTGAGCAATAAAAAGAAAACTTTTCCAGTTTGGCCCTACATTCACATGTGGTTCTACAGCAGCCATTTCTGACTTCTGGTTATTACAGGTCGTAAAACACCTCTGCATATTCCTCATGAGGTCTTTGTCTTTTTTCGGAATAGTATACATGAGTATGGAATTATCCCACATAAAATGTGTTTGAAATATCAGCCACTAAGCTTGGTTTGTGAATGGATCTTCTTACAGCAGTTTATTGCTGATCTCTATCAACACCATACAGTTAACATTCCAGAGCATCCTGAGAAATCACGCATTAAAAGCCCCTATTTCAGTTAACTTATTATAAGCAAAGCAGTTCTGGATTTCCAGACAGTCCAAGCAGGTATGGGCTATAGATAGAATAGTAGGATTGCTATCTTCACCTCTGTTCAGTTAAAGATGACAAATGTAGTCATGTTTTAAAACTTTCCTTTTTAATATTTTATTTCAAAACTATATAAAGCGGGCGTTCCGACAGTTCAAAATGCTTGTTCTTCTGTCGGGCATGATGAAAAATAGAAGGCAAGAAGAATACTTACCTCTTGGATACTCTTGTTCTACTGCATTGGCCATCCAACATGCACGTGACTACTGTGGCCTGTTATTGACTGCACCTGTCACATGAACGACGAATATACACAGCTACAGCCGAGATTGGCGGGAAGGCCCTGGCATTGGAACTAGAGCATCCAGGAGAGTAAGTATTCCTATTTTCTTCTATTTAAAACATGCATTTTGAGCTGTCGGAACACCCATTTAAGCATTAAAGGGGTCATGACAGCAGTTGACAATGTTTTCTCCTGGTTGCCCAGCAGAACTTGTGAAATCTTCCCAGCAGCAAGTATCTTCACTCTCTGCAGACACACCCCCGAAGTGTGATGTGATGATTAATTCTGTGTGAGCTGGGGGAAGGAAGAGGTTCTCAGCTGTCATTGGAATCATTGGAAGTGAAAGCTAAGTGTAACTCGAAAAGTGTATATCTTAATTTCTCAACTTCCTCTTACATATTTTTGTAACCCAGAATGGGCATTTGACATTCAGGACTCTGGGAAAGATGGGTGTTTTTTTTTTTTCTCTGTCTCAAATCAACAGTAATATATCCTGCAGATTTTTTACACCTTTTGATTTTTACAGATCTGCAGAACAAAACTATACGCTTTATCTGTTTGTGTTTACATGGGACTGCACATCTGTCTCACAAGTGGTTTACGTGGGACCTCGCATCTGTCTCACAAAAGTTTTTACGTGGTACTGCACATGCGATTTACGTGGGTCTGCCGCTGTAAGACTGCACCTCGTACATGGGACTGCTGCGTTTTACGTGGGGCAGCCGATGTAAGACTGCACCTCTTACAAGGGGCTACTGTGTTTACTGTTTTACATGGGACTGCACATGAGATTTACATGGGGAACTGGAGATAGTAAGACTGCATCTCTTACATGGGACTGCTGCTGTAGTGTTTTTCTATTTTACGTGGGACGGCCAATGTAGACTGCAGCCTCTTATATGGGATGCTGTTGATTTCCATCTCTAATGTGGGGGACAGCCGATGTAAGACTGCACCTCTGACATGGGATTGCTGTGTTTTCCGTTTTACGTGGGACTGCCAATGCAAGACTGCATATCTAACATGGGAATGCTGTGTTTTCCATTTTACGTGGGATGGCCAATGTAGGACTGCACCTCTTACATGGGACTGCTGTATTTTATGCTTTACGTGGGACTGCTCTCTCTCCCACCTATCCCCACGCACGTTCTCATCTGCGACCTGTTCACTGCATCTTCTTTGCCTGCGCATTCTCGTCTGCGACCTGTTCACTACATCTCCTTAGCCTGCGCGTTCTCGTCCGTGACCTGGGCAGGACAGAGCACTCAGCCAACAGCCAGTAATGGTCTAGCTGGGTGTTACCCGACCTGGGCTCAAACACAGTTGCTAAGCAACTATTAAAGAGCTTGTTCTTTTTTTTTAACATAATATAAATTTTATATAGTTTTATTGCTTTTACACAATACAAATTCATTTATATAAAATTGCATTTTTATGTCATTATAGTCACAAGCCATAATTTTTTTTATTTTTCTGTATATGGAGCTGATTAAGGATTTTTGCGGGATGAGTTTGTTTCATTATGGGGTTAATTTGACGCATTGATAACTTTATATCAAGGTTTTTGTGAGGCGATTTGAACAAAATACAGCAATCCTCTTTATTGCTTGAAACCAAAGCCATACAAAGCTTTATAAATACTACACAAATTAACCACCTAAACACCAGTCTAAACATCATAAACATGAACTCAGATCATTTCTTTTACCCGCTGTCTTAAGATTCAGTGAGCCTCCTATTGCAATTAGTAGGCACTGTGAGCCACGTGTATGAAATTTGGCATTTAAACCAAATTTCATATGCCTTATAATAGCATAGAATGTGTCTGATTTATGAACCCGCTCTACAGTGGGTCATGAATCAGGCGCATTCTAGCGCTAGGACGACATTTCTGGCTCCTGTTCCAGCAGTATTGCGCCTAGTATAGCTTGCGCCTAGTATAGCTTCGTATGGTTCTAGTGCGCTCCGCCTCCACAAGGCCCCGAGATCCACAAAGTGCCACTTGCACTCTAAAAGGCTCCTGATAATGGCGTTCGGGGGGTATTTCAGTGAAGCGAACGGGGCTGCACCTGATGTCTGGCTGGAAATATGCCAGATTTCTGGCACAGCCCCGTTCATACATGTCCCCCTGTATGGCTACCTAAAGAAGTTGGAGTTCTAGTCACTCTCTTAATGCCAGAAAGAGACAAAAGTACTCAACTCTCCACTCTTGACATCCTAGTGGTGATTGCCTTGGGGCAACCATCACCAGTCTATAGTGGACTGACCTGTTGGTGTACCCTAAAGAATGGGTGAATTGTCTTTCCTGCATTAAAGCAAAAATTCACAAGGACATAGGGCGACATGTATGAACGGGCTTTACGCCTGTTTTTTGGCGTATACTGCACCTCCCGGCCCGAATCCCCCTGTCGGACGCAGGGATGCAGTGTTAGGCGCAGCGTTCGCCACTTTTCAGCTGCGCCGCACGCATGAAGGGAGTGGCAGTTGGGCGCGGTGCTGTTTGTGGGCGCGGGGTTAGGCGTTTCCGGGGGCGGCGCGGTGCATCGAAAACTCTGAGGCATGTACGATCGAAGAGTCAGCAAAGCAAGGAGCTAGTGCAGCGATCGGCAGCTCCGACAGCGAGACCTGGTTTATTTTGTCTAAATGTCTCCGGGCGGGCGTCGAAGTGAAGCAGGATTGGAGACATTGCGAGGAAGCAGATAGAAGATCGCCAAGAGAATCTCGGCGCTCCGCTCTGTGCAGCAGGAGTATGAATCCGAAAAATCACCTTTATAAAGGCGGAAACACAGTTGTCAGAAAAGAGCCTGAACCTCAAAATAAAACATAATTAAAAAAAAAATCACTTTCCAAAAAAATCTAGAACGGCGCAATATCAAGAAATCGGATACTTGGAAATAGCGGGGAAATACACTAATTCAAATTCTTGAAAGCTATTCTCATGGTCGGCATAAACGGCCAATCAGAATAGGAGCGACAGTGAACCATGAAAACCTATGGAGAACTGATTGACCAATCCAGAATCAACGGCGGGACAGTTCAAAATACAGTAAAATGCAGGATAAGAGCTTGATTGGTTGGATGCGCGGTGGGGGCTTGGCTAATCTCGGCCAATCAGAAGTAGGAGTGACAAAGGACCCATTATAGCTATGGAGAATTTTGAACCAATCAAAATCCAAGGCTGAGAGCGGCGACTGTTCAAAATCAGTTAAAAAGGCAGAAAAGAGCTGATTGGTTAATGCGGCGGGGCATTGGCTATCCCAGCAATCAGAGCGCAAGCTACTTTCTCCCATTGTAGTCTATGGAGAGATGGGCGCACTGAAATCTCGGACGCTCAGCGCGTGCGGCCAATGAAGTATTAATATAAAATCATTTTGATTAAGTGTAAAAACATTATCACATAAAGAGCTAAAACCTTCTGTTAAAAATAAATCAGTTAAAAAACACGAACAACGCGTTTGTCGCCTGGGAGACCCAGCGCTACATAGGGAAATTGCAATTAGAAGAATCGGCGGGAAATACAGTATTCAAATTGTTAAGCTCTTTGGATTGGTCGGATAACCAGCCCAATCAGAATAGGTGCGAAAGTGGCCCATTATATCCTTGAGGAGAATTGACCAATCAGATAGGAGCGACAGGGGACCCATTATAACCTAATGGAGAAAATTGACCAATCATATTTCCAAGGCGGGACGTTCAAATACAGTAAAAGGCAGAGAATTACGAGCCTGATTGGTTGAGCTAGCGGTGGCTTGCTATGCCGGCCAATCTGAGCGCGAGCTACATTTAATAGAGTATTCTATGGGGGAAAAAGAAATTCCGAGCGAGCTCTGTGATTGGCTAAGTTAAAAGAGGCGCCATTATTTGCATCAGAACAGATTTTCGGCGCAGTCCCGCACGGCGCCCAAGTCCCGCACTGCGCCCATGTCCCCGCACTGTGCCCCACACACTGGCGAGGCGCAGGGAAACTTTTCCCCGCATGTTACGAGTGCACCTTCTCGGAACGGCGAATCTTCGGCGCCAGCTGCCGCACTGCGCCTCAGTTCCCCGCACTAGCGCCTAAAACACTGGCGAGGCGCGGCGGGGACTTTTCCCTGCAAGTTGAGTGCTACTACCTCGGAGGCGGCGATCATAGGCCGCAGCGCCCGCCACTGCGCTAAGGTCCATCACTGCGCCTAAACACCACTGGCGAGTGTGCGCGAACTTTACATGGATGTATGAGCGCGCCCCCAGTGCCGGACATAAATCAGGCGCAGATTTCGCCGGAAACTAGTGGAAAAGCGCGCCCCGACCCGGCGAGCTTCATACATGTCGCCCATAATGTTTAGACTACATAATCGGATCTACAAGTAGTAAAATAATGAATGTAGTGCTATAACACTTGCCATATAGATTAAATGATTTGTGGCTATGCCCCTATTTTTAGAATTTTATTATGTGCATCTCTAAACAGCATAAAATACTGTCCATAATCCGACGGTATTTTAAGGGCTTTTTCACAAGGATTTTTACTCCGTGTTACAAGCGCTTTGTAGATCCGTCTTGGGGACCGACAGGACGGACCCAGAGACGGATCTAACAATTAGCAGTGACTTTATCACTGCTTGCTATGAGGAAAACGTTCACATGAGAGATCGCCACTGCATGTTTTTAAAGCGCCACTCGGGTCCTTCTTGAAAAGAATTGCATGTCAATTGTAACACGGAGTGAAAATCCTTGTGAAAAAGCCCTAACTTCGCCGTGGTCGGTTTTCAGAATTGCCACCAGCAATGTACGGGAATCCGACAGAAGATAGAACATGTTCTATATTCTGTCGGAGGCCGGCGAGTTACAAATCCCAAATTCTATTGATGTCTATGGGGCTCTGGTTTCAGTCGGATTTTTTGGTGGATTTTAAATACTGAATCCGCCGAAAATCCAATTGTAATCCTGTGCTGTGTAGAGATAGCCTTAGCACTTATTTTTTATCAAAACTGCGAGAGCCTATTTACCAATGTCAAGGTGGCCTCAGCTCGCATAAGGAACTAACCTAAACAAAAAATATAACCTCTATCGGTGCCTTTCTAGCCTTCCATACTTTACAGGGCATGAGGGTCAAACATGAGGTCCTCACTGCTGGGGGAACACTTCTAGGCACTAGTACATTCTAGCACCATTACTTTGTGGGCTCTCTAAATGAATAAGGGAAATATCAGCTAAGCACAGTTATTTTTGTCTTTCCCTGTGCGACAGCTTGTCTCCACGGCAAGGGTTTTTGGACGGTTTTACAGACGGTATTCGGTTTTGAAAACGGTCTGTAAACCGTCTGTCAAACGTTACAATGGATCTCTATGGAAAATCCGTGCAGCGGCCCCCACTGCACGGATTTTCCGTCGGACGGCTTTTTACACCGCCGGCGGTCCAAAGAACATAGAATATGTTCATTCTTCCACCCGGTTTACAGGTGGAATATGAACAAGTCTATGTGAAGGGGGAGGGCTTTTCTCTACAAACAGCGTGCACGGCCGCAAAACAGAACAAATACCGGTCGGATGATCCCACCGGTATTTGCTCTGTCGTGGAGACAAGCCCTATTACTACTGTGTGCACTGCTTGGTAGAGTTACTGTTAAGGGCGTTAGT
Organism: Phyllomedusa bahiana; assembly: GCA_025379985.1. Lineage (NCBI taxonomy): Eukaryota > Metazoa > Chordata > Amphibia > Anura > Hylidae > Phyllomedusa > Phyllomedusa bahiana. The sequence continues at coordinate 2,783 of JAODAL010062826.1, read as the reverse complement.
GCTGCTTAATATTTTTTTTGAGGCACTTATTACTGTGGGGGGTACTATCTGTACACATTTATGTTCTAGGTACTATTTGTAGCAGTAATGACTGTCAGAGGTATTGTCTATTTTCAGTTTTTGAGGGGCACTAATTGTAAGGAAATATTTTCTTTGACAATTTTTTCTGCAGCACTGGTTTCAGGGCAATGGACAGCACAGCAGGTGCAGGAAGGGGAGTTTGAGTTGAAAAGGTGGGGAAGATGATGGAAAAGTAAAACATTGAAGATGCCTGGACCGCAAACTCTGCAGAGACAAATTGTGGTTTTTAAGACATGATCATTGTATTCTGGGCCAAATAGAGACGATCGCTCCTGTGTGTCACTGGAGAGAGTTATGTATTTTGCCTGTGCATGTTTGCATGAATGCATGTATGTATGATCATTCCTGTTTTCTCCAGTACGTTCTGTAGCACTGAATATCATTTAAAAAGTAATTTGCCTCCAGGTTCTGTATATTTAAAGACTCTACCCAGACAACCAGCACTTCTTTCCCCACTTGGTCCTGTCCCAAATCCATACCATGTAGATCTCAAGTTACAACAATAAACTTTCACCTAGATTTGCATACCTTTGCCGTATATTTATGCCTCTGATCCCTACTTTCATACTGCAAAGATCAGTTTAAATGCCTACATGGCATGCAAAATGGGTCAATAGAGCATTGTCATGGGGCGAATCAAGGATGAGCTCACCGCTCGGGATCTATCAGCTGCTCTGGATGATTTAATCCACTTAGCCACCCGAATCGATATTCGGTTCGCCGAGAGGCAACAAGAGCTCCGCCTTCAACGGGAGGTCGTCCGTCCATGCCATTTACCCCGCTTGGCTCCCACTTTCCAGCGACCACCTCTTCCTCCTCTGATGGTTCCCGAAGAAAAACCATGCGGGGTTTGAGAGACCCCCTGCCCCAGGGGAACTTACGCATGTCGAAGGGCTTGTTTCTATTGTGGGGGTTTTCTGGGTTTTTTTGGGGACTGTCCGGTGGCCGGGAAATTTCCCGACCTAGGGTCGTAGGAGAGGAAACCCCTAGGTGTCAGAGCGGCCTCTCCGTCTGCCCATGCCCGTATGTGTTGGTGTTTCAGGGACAGCATTTTTAGCCATGCCTTACTGTTCGGATCTGAGGTAATTTCATAACCCCAGAACTTGTGCCCCGGGTTTTTGTTTCCCCAGTGTTTCGTTGCAGAAGCCTATGTTGTCTGTCGGTAGTGGCGAATCCCTTTAAAGGCGTACCCGTTCCGCCTGTCCCCTATTTTGCAGATTGGGGCTTTCCCCAAGGAGCCCTTTGAAAATTTCTGTCCTGCCTCGTCCTGTTGAAACCCTTTGGGCCCCCCGTGGTTGGAGGCCTCCCCCGACTTTGGATGGAGAAAGGGAAGTTGCGTTGGGGCCGCGGTCTCTCGCGTTGCCTGTCAAAGCCAAAAACCTGCTCCTCGGGTCGCCCCCCCTAAAATTTGCCAAGCCTCCCCGGCCCTCCTACCCATTGGGACTTTGCCACGTTTTCGGAAAAAAGGGCCCGGAACTTTCCCCCAACCTGCCTTTGATTGTCCCATAGATTAAACCCTGGCTGACTTTGGGGGCCCCGTGTCTATCCCCCCCTCCCGGAGACAAAGGCTATGTCGAGTACATCTTGAAAACCCTCCTAAAAGCTTCATTCTTTAAGTCCTGTCTCCCAAGGAGGGCTCTTTTTTTTGGAAAAAAAAAACGGGTTCTCCAGCCCCGTGTCGACTTCGGGGCTTAAATAAAATTACGGGAAAAAAAAAAGCTACCTTGCCCTGATTCAGAACTTTTCGACCGCCCGGGGGGGCAAAAAAATTTTTTCCCAAACTGGTTACGCGGGTTATAAATTTAATTCGCATTCGAGAAAGGGATAAGTGGAAAACGGGTTTAATACGGGGGATGGCCATTTGAGTATTGTTTGCCATTTGGTCTCTGCAAGTCTGCTGTGTTTTAGAACTTTGTCAATGAGATATTCCCGGACTTATCTACGTTTGTGTTATTGTTTTTCTTGGGATTTCTAAAATTTTTTTCCCGTCTTGGACCATCGCACCAGTGCCCGGGGGCCTCAGGCGACTCCACACCCCTCAGCTTTTAGCCAAATGGGAAATTTTCTCTTTGCAGTACCGTTCCCTTCTTGGGGTAAAACGTCTTGATAAAAGGGTTCGGATGGATCCTTCAAAATAGTTTGAGCGTTTTTTTTCGACAAGTTGAAACGGAAAGGGTTTTTTTGGTGATCGAAAATTTTCCCGATCATTCGATAATTTAAAGGGTTAAAATCTGAGCTCTTTTTAAGACGCGCCTTTTTCGGCGTTCCCGTAATTTTGGCGGCAGCAATATATTATAGAAAGAGCAGGGGGGAGTGTGTGTGGCGTCTGTGGGAGTGATGGTTGCGATTGGGTGGAAAAACACATGACCCCGTTTTTCATAGACAGCGTTTCCCCGTTTTTAGCCTCAGTGTTCTCGCGTTCATAGGGAAAGGAGTGGTTGCCTGTGGCCACAAGGCAGCGAAATTAGTCTTTTTTTTGCACAGAGAAACCCCTTTTATAGGTTTTTTCAAATTTTGTTAGTTAGGATTTTAACATTTTTGTAGTTAGTAGAGAAATTTTTAAAAAAGCATTCCCGGTGTAAAGTCACGGCGGAGGGAGGGGGGGGGGGGGGGCCCCCGCGGGCGAAACCAGACAAGTCTATTTAAAGAACATTGGGTAAAATTCACCAAGACTTAGTGTAGTATTTAGTGGAATATCTTTT
>JAODAL010062825.1:0-19553 GCA_025379985.1 Phyllomedusa bahiana | reverse complement strand
TGTGTTTGTAATTTTTTAAAATTAGTTTGCTCATTATTTGAAAAGAGGATGGCATGTCATAGGGGGGTTTTCCTCTTCTCTGATCATGTGATCCTCCTGAGCGTCACTATATATAGCGAGCACTAACCATTCTAACACAGGTGACCATGACTAAGGACTAATCTCCGAAACACGTCGGTCTTCAGTGGTTAACCATGGTGCCACACATGCATTAGAAGCATCACCATCCTCCACGTATCGGTTTTATGCAAGTTAGAAATAAAGCATTGGAATTTTTATCCTTCTATGATTCAGCGTCTTGGATGAAGCTGGCTGCACTTCTCTAATTGCAACTTGGTCAAGAGTACGATTAAAACAGGTTTTCTCTTCAGGCCACAAGACTTTGTTCGTGCTGTATGACATAGCCAGGCAAGGAGCAAATATAATTGCCCAACTACATAAAACAAAGCAGTTAAAATACTCTGCAAAATCAATCAATATTACAAAGCTGTCATTATCCTATACATTTTCCAGGATTTGTCCCTGCTAAAGCAATGCTATTAAAACTATTGACCTGCATTTCTCAATATTTCTATCCTAAAAACTCAGTTCATTCCCTCTAGCAACTATTCTAGCCAGTCTAAATTTCTTTAAAGTGAGAGGTGGAACCACTTACCGTAATGGCAGCAGATGAGCCAGTCCCAGGATACCCTAGAATGCTGTCAGTGGCTTTTACCCACCATCTACTTATTCTGCAATAAGGTTGTGACTCTATTAACTGTATTCCGAAAACTAGACCAAATTTACCCTTGTGGGTGGTGTGTGTTCATTTTATTAGAGGGATTAATTTTGCACTAAATAAAAACTTTTTATATACACACATAACACTCAAACACCACTACACAAAACCATATAAGCAAAATACATATGCATATAGATGTTTACTTATAGAGACATATACCTTAATGTAGCATCTTTGGAATGCTGGTCTGATTAAGCTTACTTCAGAACTAGAACAGTTTTTATCTCTTGCTTCTGTACACAAGCTTCCCAAATTACTGACTACCACTCTCTGCTCTGGCAGTGCCGGAATGCTGACATCACTCTTTGCTGTGTCCTTTCAGCAGCACAGGTGCTTGTTTGTTTCTTACTGACAAACCTGAACCCTTTAAAGCTCTGTAGCCTTCTGCCCCGCTGTTCAAACCTTTGCATGGCCAATGTCTTTCTAGCAGGCTCTGTTAGGAATAGCATAATTGATATGCCAATCACTGCTATAGAACCACCCGCAGCCTAACTAGGAATTGTGAGCCTGAAGCACGCTGTGAAGTGCAGGCTCTGTGAAACAGCATGGTGAGACCACACCCCTTTAATTGTGGCCCAGATAATAGATTAAAAACATTTTCATTGAGTTCTAAAATGGACCAGTTAAGCAATAATGGATTCTTTAAAGATGATTTAAAGTGGTTTTGCAAATAAGTGAGTTCATTACCTGTGATCTGCTCCGTAGAAAAGATAAACACATCAGGCTGAGTCACGGGGAAGAGGGAGGGGGTCTAAGCAGACACGCAGTGGCAGGGAACGTCTGAAATGTGTATTAAAATACTTACATTAGAACCAGTGGATTCTCTATACAAAAGACACAGAATCTTTCACCACAGCCCCTTGCAAGCTCCTTCATCTTCCCTGTCATCAGATAAGAAGTGCAAACACGCAAGCGCGGCCAGATCAGCCCCTCTGGTCGTGTCTACTCTGGTCAGGACACTAAGGGCTTATAAAGAAAGCTGTAGCTCTCAGAGGCTTCACTTTTTGTAATCACATATATTTAGAAAAATGATTAAATAGCCATTTTGGAGGATCTCACGTCAACATTACATCGTGGCAAAACCCCTTTAACACCACCAATCTATATTGAATAACACAAAAATTGATCGTATACAATATTATAAGACTTTTCATAAACACAAATCAGACAATTTCCCTCAGTGTTACAGGGAAACAAGTTTAACTTTCATTTTATCAGAGAGAGGTCCCAAACTGGTAAGTCTTCTTCTCCAGGAGATACCAACTGTGCGTGGGAGCTGATTCTATCCAGCATTTAAATGGTAAAAGGACCCTTATACTCGGATCTGGCCAAGATTCAGGTGATTGATTGGTTCATAGAATGCAATGAGAGAATTAACCTGATTTTGTCAAATACTAACAAAAGTGCATTACAAACAAGACCCTACGGACTATAATAGGGTCCATCAGGTTACCACCACAATATCCATTGGGAGGCAATGTGCAGCAAATCGGTTTACTGTGAAGTCTAGCTAAAGCCTGATTCACATCTTTATCATTGTAAATTCCATCGGGAACAATGGGAACAAAATAATGCAGCAAACTGCTCCATTTCTTCTGCGAGTTCATTGGATATTGTGGTGGAAACCTGATGGACCTTATCATAGTCAGTGGTTGTTGTGGGGGCGCGATTGGTGTCCGTTTTAAAAGTGGTCCGGTTCTACCTCTGAAACACAAGTTCTGAATGGAACTTATGATGCAGGAGGGGAGGAGAATACTGCTGCTTGTATGGGGTTAATCTGCTACAGAAGGATGTAGCTGCTTAAAAAGTGTTAATCTGAGACTCTGGCTACACACAGGCACAGTGCACTGGGGACATGGGTATGGTAGTGTTTACGTCAGCTGCTGTTTCAGCCTTCACCTTTACCATAATTCCTCAGAGATTAATGTCTTATTTCTGCTTATATAACCACATTCAGCATAAAGCAGCACTGATCTCCCCTGTGTTCACATGCTGCAAACTTACTGGTTCCCTCTTTCACAGTGGACTCCCTCAGCTCAAACACAGAAAGTCTCACAGAGTTGCCAACATATTGATCCATCATGCTGTGCAGAACCCAACTTGACAGTCTCAAGTCTCCTTTTCTTTTTATCTATTTTTTTCCTTCTTTCTTTTACTGAAATATACACTCACCGGCCACTTTATTAGGTACACCTGTCCAACTGCTCGTTAACACTTAATTTCTAATCAGCCAATCACATGGCGGCAACTCAGTGCATTAGGCATGTAGTCATGGTCAAGACAATCTCCTGCAGTTCAAACCGAGCATCAGTATGGGGAAGAAAGGTGATTTGAGTGCCTTTGAACGTGGCATGGTTGTTGGTGCCAGAAGGGCTGGTCTGAGTATTTCAGAAACTGCTGATCTCCTGGGATTTTCACGCACAACCATCTTAGGGTTTACAGAGAATGGTCCGAAAAAAGAAAAAACATCCAGTGAGCGGCAGTCCTTGTGGGCGGAAATGCCTTGTTGATGCCCGAGGTCAAAGGAGAATGGGCAGACTGGTTCGAGCTGGATAGAAAGGCAACAGTGACTCAAATAGCCACCCGTTACAACCAAGGTAGGCAGAAGAGCATCTCTGAAACGCACAGTTAAAGGCGAAACTTTGAGGCAGATGGGCTACAGCAGCAGAAGACCACACCCGGGGGCCACTCCTTTCAGCTAAGAACAGGAAACTGAGGCTCCAATTTGCCCAAGCTCATCGAAATTGGGCAGTAGAAGATTGGAAAAACGTTGCCTGGTCTGCTGAGTCTCGATTTCTGCTGCGACATTCGGATGGTAGGGTCAGAATTTGGCATCAACAACATGAAAGCATGGATCCATCCTGCCTTGTATCAACGGTTCAGGCTGGTGGTGGTGGTGTTCAATGGTGGGGGGGAATATTTTCTTGGCACTCTTTGGGCCCCTTGGTACCAATTGAGCATCGTCGTTGCAACACCTTGTTGAATCTATGCCCCGAAGAATTGAGGCAGTTCTGAAGGCAAAAGGGGGTCCAACCCCGTTTTCTAGCATGGGTGTACCTAATAAAGTGGCCGGTGAGTGTAGATGAAGTGTTTTCATTTTCTTAATTAAACATATTCCAGAAAGTTTTTATATTTTAGCCTTCTGTTACATCATTCCTTGAGGGAACAGGTCCTTTTTAAGCTCTTGAAAAGTAGCTTTTTTTCATTCCCTAGGTTCTTCATTAGCTTTATGATATTGCTTAGGGGTGGACAGTAGGTTTGGTTGTCAACAGGCTTTCTTGACATTAAGGCTGAGTTCACACAGTGCATTATTTTTGCATTTAAGGTGCATTTCAAAAACATATAAAAATATTTTTTTTAATGATGTCAAATTTGATAAGGAATTCACCTAGGTGTCCGAGATCTGACTTATAAAAACATGCATTTTTAAAATTGAATGAGCTTTTTTTTTTTAAATACACATTTTTACTGTATGCGTTTTGATGTGATTTTTAAACACATCTCAAGCACTAACAAAAGCAACATTTGAGTCCAACAGGAAACTGTGCCAAAAGTGTCTTGCCCATTAACAATGAGTAAGTGTAAGCAATGTGCTAACCAATATACAGTGTTATCTCTGTGCTCTTTTCACACAGCCATAGAAATTAAGGGGTATTCCTGTCTTAAAGGGGTTTACCAAGTTATATTTAATAACTAAAATTAAGCCACAGTTGTCTAATTAAACAGGAGATAAGGGACATGGCCAGCAGCTTTAGTGCTGGAACAGCTGTGAGTACAAAGATGAACATATATAGTTTTTGTTTTTTTTCCTGGTTTTGTCAAATTTGAGAGTAAACTGATGCTTGTAAATGAGGTATATCAAGCATGAAACACTGACTGCAGTGGTCACGCTGGGGCTCCACAGTTGTTATCTTCAAGGATGACTTGTCATTCCCTTAACATTGCTCACACCGTTCACTTCCAGAGCAGTGATGAGAAGGGATTGCCGCATGTCTGATGAAGCCACTGATTGGTTCCAGTGGTCATAGTGGGAATTCAGTGTTGTTTGCTTGGTATACTTAACATTATTGTGGTACTCCACAACACATTTTTCTAAATTTTAAATTCCTGGTATAAGTCTTTCCACGCTTTAGTCTTTGTGAGCTTATCAATTCCTGCTCTTATCTTCCTTGTGCTACGTGGGTCTCTATCAACATTCATAGGTTTTTACCCTTGATATCTGACACCAAAGACTCTCTACATATACCTCAAATAGCACTCAATATTGTGTGCATGTGGTGTTAATTATATGAGCTTTGTAGATCTTTTTTACAGTATTTTTTTCCTTTCTTTTCTAGCTCTCCTTTGTAAATTGACTTCTGTTTTGTACTACAGTTTTTATGGATATGTAATTGATACTTTTAAATCTCCATCCTAGACTCTTTCAACAGTATACATACTATATACTATGAAAGGAAAGTACCGTAATTGCTTACTAAAAGATTTTCTAAATTATTTGCTGTACTGAATGGAATACTTCATTTTAGAAAGAAAAGAGATGCAAAAAATACATTTTGTGCAAGAAATACAAAAGTAGTGCAATGTATCTTGTTGAATCCCAAGAATAAAAAATGCATTTTTATTTTATTAGCATTTTCAAATGCATTGTTTCCTCTCATACAGAGTTTTCAGATGCCAATGCCAAATTTTACTGTCGTATTTATTATGCTGGAGAGTTTCACAGAATGCGCAAAGTAATTTTGGGAAGTAGTGAAGAAGATTTCATCCGCTCTCTAGCACACTGTGTACCATGGCAAGCTCGAGGTGGGAAGTCTGGTGCGGCCTTCTATGCAACAGAAGGTGAGGAGTTTGAGAAATTCTGTTTGAATTATATTTGTATTAGTTTAGAGCAATCTTTCTACTCTACATTTTACCTTCTGTTATATATCTCTGATTAATATATTAAAACAGAGTTATTAATTAGCTTATCAGACATGTATATGACTGCTAAAATCGAGTTCAACATCAGATCTGTGGGAAGCAAAAGTGAACAATACACTTTGTACCTAGATGTTTTAGTCAGATCCTCTCATCAGTGGTCCAAATTGAAGATAAGCTAGCTGGCTTGTAGATAGACATGTTAAGTAAATGACTTGACATTCATGATGATCTCCTTCGAGCTGAGCCCTGATAGTTTTGTGCTTGGCAATTTGTTAATATTTGCCCACCATAGCAATGTTACTTCTAAGACGACAGTGATTGAGACCAGTGGCATTTAAAATAAAATGAAGAATCCTAAGAAAATATTTGATACGCAATGCCTAATGTGACGTTTTAATAAGATTAACCTTCTATATGTTACATTTCTAGATATCTTAGATTAGCTACTTGGGTAAAGTCAGAACAAGAATTGGCTGCCAAGGCTGTTAAGGTACCCCAAATGTGTTCATCTTCTCTGGGCTTCAGAGGATCCAATATGTAGACATCGCAATAGTCGGTACAAGATCAATGGGCCACCAGCACACCAGTTTCAAGCAGGGCCATGCTTTGAAAGTGGTTTACCTGTTCCAGCAGTAATGCGCCTGGAATTGCCGTAACAAAGTGCACCCCGCCTCCCGCAAACCTCCCGAAATCAGGCGCATTACAAAGTGCTGCTTGCGCTCTGTAATGCACCTGATAATGGCGTTCGGAAGGCATTTCAGTGAAGCTAACGGGGCTGTGTCTGATGTCTGTCTGACAATACGACAGATTTCTGGTACAGCCCCGTTCAAACATGTACCCCCAGGTGTCTACATCAACAATCCTGATGAATTCTATTACATCTGTGGGGAGTACATGGTTGAAAAACAAAACAGAAATATCACAAATGAGTGTACCTGGCTTATTTTGCAGCTTGGAGACCAGGATAAATCTTGGGCTCCACATATGGTTTGCCAAATGTGTGGATCACCTACAACAGTAGACAAATGGTGAAAGAAAAAGTTTTAACTTTGTTGTCCCAGCAGTTTGGAGAGAAATGAAAAAAACACCATGATGATTGTTATTTTGCTGTTTTAAAGATTAAAGGCTTTAATTGTTACAAGAAAGCTTAATGGGATTATTCTGATTTGGAATCGGTAAGATGACCAATTCCATATGGCAATGACATTCCCATACCTGTGTTTACCAGACTACCAAACCAGCCACCGTCAGACTCTGAAGAGAGGGAGAGATTGGAGTGTATGGCAGGTGGCAGCAGTGGAAGTAAATTTGAGGAAAGCTCTTAGACGCCTCAAGTATTAAGCCAAAAAGAACTCAATGACCTGATTGGAGACTTAAATCTTTTCAAGCAAGCATCTAACCTGTTAGTGTCCAGACTTAGTGAACAAAATCTTATAAAGCAGGAAGTTAAAATTACAGCCTATTGGACAAGAGAAGAGAAGCTTCTCCCATATTTCAACCAAGAGGAAGAACTTGTACAGTGCAATAATATCCCAGTAACTGTACTTCAAATGGGACTAACAGAAAATCGACCAGAGGACTGGCAGATATTTATAGACAGCTCCATTACAAGCTGTAAGAAATATACAGTTAGAGAAAAAATATATTTCATTAGTGACAAGATAACAGATCTATGATCACCGTGAGTAAGGGTGCAGTCCTCAGGTCCTTACTTTTTTATCTTAACGAATCTAGATTCAGTAATACTTATACACCTTTCTTTATATAAGAAAAATATATTTACTTTACAATCTTCAAAGGATTATAACATAACATCGTTACAAGTTACAAAGCATAGACTACATTTACAAAATACTGTATGTATTTACGTTACCCTTGAGTGTTTGTGTGTAGAATGTAGAATAGGAACCCTTCTTTCATTCAGAGACCAGAGTTAGGCCTCAATGGCTTCTCTCATGGCCAGCACATGGCCTCCTCACCACATGGCTCTTTCCAAGGTCTGTTGGCTCCGCACCTGGGTTCCACCCCTGGCTTCCCCACACCCCTTCCTTATATACACTTTTCCGTGTGGGTGTGACTCTCAGTTGGCTCATTACTACAAACCATATGTGGAATACAGCTAAATATATATTAGGTTCATCCTCTTCTTCTGATGTCATTGGCTCTAAACCAGCTTTAACCAGCTCTTCACCAACCTTCAAAATAGCAATGCCAGCAACTTTATTTATACCTATGTCTGTGTGCTCGTGTGTGCCTGTGTATAATATATGATGAATATAAAATATAATTTCTGTACCTTTTACTTGAAATACCTTTTAACACAAGCTTGAAATGTGTTCTCTTGCACAATGGTAACTGTTATGCCTCTCTTCCCATTGCTCACTTAACAAAACATAAAGCAGATTATGAAAATGTAAAAATCGTGTTACAGAAAATCCGCTATCATAAGCATCAGTAGTCGATTTATGCTGATCTGAAGATAGTGAACTTCTTACTTGGACAGCAATCTGGATGCACAAAATACCCATGTTTCATGTGCCTCTGGGACAGCAGGGCAAAGCAAGAGCATTGGACAAAGGTGTCATGGCCTACAAGGGAAAAATTAATTGTTGGTGCTACAAATATCATCAATAAAATCATTCTCCATATTAAGCTATGATTGATAAAGCAATTTGTTAGCGCTTTGTCAAAACCGATAATTGCTTCAAGTACATTTGTAGATCATTCCCTGGTCTGAGCATGGAAAAACTAAAAGCTGGAATCTTTGATGGTTCTCATACTCGTAAACTCATGAACGATTCCAATTTTACCAAATTAATGATACTGAGGCTTCAGCCTGGAAGAGTTTTGTCTCTGTTTTAAAAAACTACTTGGGTAATCACAGAGCAGACAATTATGAAGAATTGGTAGAAGATATGCTCGTTAACTTCAGAAATTTGAGAGTTAATATGAGTATAAAGATGCACTTAATAGCCATTTGAACAGATTTCCAGATAACCTTGAAGACTTCAGTGAGGAACAAGGCGAGAGGTTCCACCAGGATATGAAGGATATGAAGAATTATCAAGGCAGTTCAGAATTACACATGACAGCAGACTATTGTTGGAGTTCCAACACAATTTTTCTGATGACACATATAAAAGTAAATCGCATAAATGCTGTTTTTTTGAAGCATTAATAATGAATATTTTATTAATAAATAAAATCATACATAACTTTGCTGTCAATTAGATATTTTTAGAATTTTTTTGTATGATGTAAGACTGTTTACTATTTGTAACTAAAATAGTCTTGCAGTTCTGAATGCTTTTCAAACGTGTTGCGTTAATTAACTATTAAATATGTCAGAAACTAGAGTCAGTCTGACAAAACCGAAGTCATAGTCTTAATCAGCACCATAAACTCAACATAAAGCCGTTCAGACATCATTGGAACCAAAATCACTGTATATCAGTGAACCATTAATTTCTCAGATGAGCCCAGGGACCACCCACTTATACCTACAGTTATCAAGATGACTATCCTGAATACCACAAGTCTCCTGTAATATTTTCATCCATTGGACATTAGATTTTAACTTCATTCTTATTTTATTAGGCTACGGTTTACCATTATTTATTGTGGCTGTGATTGCAAAAATAATATACAGTAATGCTTTACTCTGTATCTATTCCATATGTAGAGAATTTTGGAGAGTTGGTACTATATTTCTAGGATGTACCAGATAACACAGGCATTTACTTGATTTATTGTCAAGCATATTATTACTTTAAAACGCTGAAAATGAGAAATGAGAATGTAACTTATTATAATGTGATACCTGGCCCCAGTACATCTTTTGGGCATCTCCACCCCTCAACCCCACCACACACACACCCTACCTTTTGGTAGGCATGCCATTACGGTAGGAGTGCATGCTTCTGTCACTGTGCGGATGTCCACAGAACCCTTTTGAGGCAGTATGCCAGCCAATGTTGTTGGGAAAGGTTGCATTTCGTGTGTTTTCTCTCACTTAACCACTTGTTCAATGTTTCAACTATTTTGTGATGTCTAATTCATATGAAAATGCAGCTGTAAATTTCCGGGGGGTTTTTTGGAGGAGAAAAAAAATGCAGAAAGGTTTTGCTACAGTATACAAAAAAGCTGCCATAAGTAAAACAAAAGTTTTCAAATAGTTCTCCCAGTTTAAACGGGGACAAATATCAGTTAATGATCCAACTTCCTTATTTTTGTCCTTTGACTGCCATCAGATGATGTTATGAAAGTTTGTCAAGAAATTCTGGAAGAATGCCACTGGACTATCAAATTTGTAGAGTTGACTGGGACTCATGGAGGTCCAGTTATTGAATTTTAATAGAGCAATTGGGCATAATAAGAGTTGCAGCAGAATTTGACCTCGTCTGCTCACCATTGACCAGAGAGAAAATCGCCTGGCTGTGTGCCATTCTATGAATAAACAGTTGGAAGCCAACTTAGATTTGTTTTCCAAAGTCATAACTGGAGATTGGTGTTGGTGCTATGAGAGACAGGTGACTGGTTCTTCACTAACAAGAACTCAATGAAATCTCCATCAACTCCACAAGTTTATCGATAGTTCAGTGGAGATTTTCATCAGTTTGGGCAGTCGAAGGAAGTCAGGAAAGAGGTTGATCATTAATTGAGATTTCACCTCATTTTAACCCCTTCCCGACATTGGACGTATGCATACGTCCTGGCGATCGTGCGGGCTTGCGGGCGAGCCGCGCACGATCGCGACATGGAACCAGCGGTAAATTACCGCTGACTTCATGCCGCATCACCCCCGGCCGGAGTGAGCTCCGGCCGCGGGTGAAAAACGCTTCATTACCGCAACCTGTCATGGTTGCAATAATGAAGCCGCAGGCAGGAGGAGTGAGCCCCTGCTGTATGCCATCGACGCAGCAAGCGGCGGAGATGTCGCTCGCTGGTCTCTTACCCGACTCCCCGGATGCTTTCTGAAAGCATCCGGGTAGTCTGGTGACGTCACCATGCCCACAATGCATTGTGGGCATGGTGTCAGTAGTTACCATGGCGACCTGTACACAGCAGTAACGCTGTGCACAGGTCTCCTATTCAAACAGCAATCTAACGATTGCTTTTCCCCAGTGGGGATTTGATGTTACAAATCCCCACTGGGGAAAAGTAAAAAAATTTGAAAAAGTAAAAAATAATAAAAATAAAATTAAAACACTTACACCGCCCATTTCCCCTTTACAAACGCCAATCGCCCCAAAAAAGATCAAAAATAAATAAAGTACCCATATTTGGTATCGCCACGTGCGTAACGACCCACCCTATAAATCTGTCACGTTAATTAACCCGTACGGTGAACGCCGTAAAAAACAAAAACAAAAAACAGTCACAGAATTGCGATTTTTGTACATCCTGCAGCACATAAAATGGAAAAAAAAGCGATCAAAAACTCATATAAACGCCAAAGTTGTACCAATTAAAACGTCAGTTCATTACGCAAAAAAAAAGTTCTTACACGTCTCTGTATATGGAAAAATAAAAAAGTCATGGCTCTCAGAAGACAGTGATGCAAAAGTGCTTCAAAATTAAAAACAAAACTATATAAATTGGGTATCACCGTAATCGTATCAACCCAGATAGTAAAGCTAACTGGTCATGGATACTGCAAAGTAAGCGCTGTTAAAAATAAAAATAAAAAAACACTACTAGGATTGCAGTATTTTCTTCACCCTACCTTCCAAAAAAACGGATTTAAAACTGATCAAAAAAGTCTTGTCCCCCCAAAAATGATACCAATAAAAACTTCAACTCATCCCGCAACAAACAAGCCCCTACACAGCTCCGTACACAGAAAAATAAAAAAGTTATGGCTCTCAGACTATGGCGATGCAAAAACATGTTTTCCTTTTTGAATAAAAGTGTTTTTATTGTGTAAAAGCAGTAAAACATAAAAAATATACAAATTGGGTATCTCTGTAACCTATCGACCTGCTGAGTAATATTAGTATGTCAGTTATACTACATGGTGACCGCTGTAAAAAATAAAAATAAACACTACCAGGAATGCTGTATTTTGTTCAAAATGCCTCACAAAAACCTTAATAAAAAGTGATAAAAGCGGCATATGTCCACCATAATGGTACTAATAAAAACTTCAACTCATCCCACATAAAACAAGTCCATAATCAGCTCCGTATACAGAAAACTAAAAAAGTTATGGCCATCAGAACAGGACAACATAAAAACGCAATTTTTTATAGACCTATTTCTATTGTGTAAAAGTAATAAAACATAAAAAACTATATAAAGTTTATATCATTGCAATTGTACCGACCCCCATAGTAAAGTTATCACGTCATTTACACTGCACGGCGAACGCTGTAGAATTGAAGCCCAAAAAACAATGAACTGCGTTTTTCCCCCTCATTTTCATAGCCCAATGCAAAAACAAAACTATGGAACACCTGTGCGCCCAAAATGCACAATACACCCCTAGATGAGATCCTTGAGGGAGTCTGAATCCAAAATGGGGTGACTTCTGGAAGGTTTCACCTGTTTTGGCACTTTGGGGGCTTTGTAAATGCGACATGGCTCCACCAAAATCTGCGTTCCAAAAGCCAAATAACACTCCCTTATACGCCCTGCCATGCGCCCAAACAGCAGTTTACACCCACATTTAGGGTATTGCCGAACTTGGAAGAAATTGCGTAACAAAATTTGGGGTGTTTTTTCTACCAGGATGCTTTTGTAAAAAATTATCATTTTCAGCTAAAATTGCAGATTGTTCACAGCCCAACGCTAAAAAATTTGGTGACACACATGTGGGGTCGATATGCTCACTACACCCCTGGATATATTCCTTAAGGGGTGTAGTTTCCAATATGGGGTCTTTTTAGTGGGGTTTATTAAGTTTAAGCACCTTAGGGTGTCCGCAAACCTGAAATGGCCCCTCAATAAAATCGTAATGAAATTGAGACCCCAGAGTCCGGTAGGTGCTCCTCCACTTCTGGGGCTTGTGGTTAAGCCAAATAGCGCACTAGGGCCACATATGGGATATCTCTGAAAACGGCACAATCTGGGGAATCAATATTAAGTTGCATTTCCCTGATCACATTTACTGTATTCTTGTGAATAATGTATAAAAATTGAAAATCTGCAAAAAAAAAGTGAAATTTTGAAATTCCACTTCCACTTTGCTTTAATTCCTGTGAAACACCCAATGGTTTAATAAACTTCCTAAATGCTGTTTTGAATACTTTAAGGGGGTGTAGTTTCTTAGATTAAGTCCTTTATGTGGGTACCTATCATACAGGCCAATCAAAGTCACGTTAGAACTGGACTGGTTCCTAAAAAAATGTATATTGCAAATTTTCTTGAAAATTTGAAAATTACTACTAAATGTCTAAGCCCTCTAATGTCGTAAAAGGAAAAAAAAGACATTTAAAAAAAATGATGCCAAACTACAGCAGACATAGGGTAGATGCTAGTTATAAACTATTTTGAGTGGAATAACTATCTGTCTTACATGCAGAAATTTGTGAAGTTTGAAATTGGTAAATTTTTCTAATTTTTCCCGATACTTTAATATTTTTCACAAATAAACAAGCATTTTTTGGACCAAAATTTCTTTCTATCTTAAAGCACAATGTGTTACGAGAAAACAATTTCTGACTTCCATGAATAGGTTAAAGTGTCAAAAAGTTAATCTGACATAAAGTGACAGATGCCAGATTTAAAAAATGGGGCTCTGTCAGAGAGGCCAAAACTGGCTCCGGCGGTAAGGGGTTAAACAGGAGAAGCATTCATAAACTTGTGTTTTACTCAGGGCAGTTTTTTTAGGTTTTCATTGCAGGCTGTCTGTAGCATAATAAATGTTTCTGCTGCTTTTTCTTTCTGCAAAAGGAAACAAATTTTAAATACTGCACGTTGTTCATGTATGTCTACACTGCAGTGGACAAAAAACGACCTGAAAACGAATTACTAAAAACGCTCATGAAGCTGAGTTTTCTGTCCACTGCCTGCCAAAAGCAGCTGAAAAAACGGCCGTTTTTTTTGCCGCGATTTGCGATTTTTGGCGTGTTTTTTACAAGCGTTTTTTGATTGTCTTCAAGGCTGTTTTTTAATGTATGCATAATTTAAGCCATTGGATGTAACTCTGCCCTACAAAAGGGAATATAAAGCACATTATTGCATTTATATGTAATCTTGTAAGTCGTTTTACATATTTTGGCGCTAATAAAGTTATTTCGTGTTTGTCGCCAAAAATACGTTTTTTTTTAAGGATTTTGACCATAAAGTCCATTTTTTACGGATTTTGGTGCTAAGATCTGCATTTTTACGTATTTTGGCGCTAATAAAGTTATTTTGAGTTTGTCGCCAAAAACACTTTTTTTTTTTTACGGATTTTGGCCCTAAAGTCCATTTTTTTTACGGATTTTGGTGCTAAGATCTGCATTTCTTACGGATTTTGGCGCTAATAAAGTTATTTTGCGTTAGTCTCCAAAAATACGTTTTTTATGGATTTTGGTCATATAGTCCATTTTTTTACGGATTTTGGCGCTAATAAAGTTATCTCGCTTCTGACGCTAAAAATAAGGTTTTTTACGGATTTTGCGCTAGAATCCGTTTTTTTACGGATTTTTACGCTAAAATACTTTTTTGAACATATTTTGGCGTTAACAAAGTTAAGAAAAGGATTTTAGTGCCAAAATCCATAAATAAACGGATTCTGCGCCAAAATCCGTAAAAAAGCGTATTTTTGGCATCAGAAGCTAAATAACTTTATTAGCGCCAAAATCTGTAAAGAAAAGTATTTTAGTGCCAAAATCCGTAAAAAAAAACGGATTCTGGCGCCAAAATCCGTAAAAAAACGTATTTTTGGCGTCAGAAGCGAGATAACTTTATTAGCGCCAAAATATGTTAAGAAAAGGATTTTAACACCAAAATCCTTAAAAAAAAAAACGGATTCTGGCGCCAAAATCTGTAAAAAACTTATTTTTAGCGAAAAAAATATGAATTGCGCAAAAATCGTTAGCGACCAAAGCATGATCATTTTATTACAAAAGGTACAAAGACACATCAGACACTTGTATGCAAATTTGATAAGATATAAGCTTTAACACCACCCACTATAGGTGGGACTTTGGTCTCCTGGGAGGGTTTTCATTGAAAAATCGCGGCCGAAAACGCGCCAAAAGACGTCTGGCGCTTTACATAGACACCTGTAGTAAATTTTCTGCCCGGCTCTGGCGTTTTTTAGAGCATGTTGCAAAATACGACTTGTAAAAAAAACGAGCAGAAAAAAGAAGCTCAGTGTAGACAGCAGCACGTACATACATTAGAAGTCTATGGGAGATGATTACAGTCGTTTTTCCAGCGTTTTTAGACCACGAAAAACGCTGAAAAAAACGGACGTTTTTCTGTGCAGTGTAGACATAGCCTTACTCAACCATCACAAAATAGAAGAAAGATTGAACAACTTGTTAAATAAAACCCCCAAACACAGCCTTCCCCAACAACGTTGGCAGGCGCATACCATGTTTAAAGGGTCCCGTACTACGAACACCTTGACCACCAGAAGATGATTCCACTTAACGTCTCATATATTGCTATGACAGCAATTTTTTTTAAAGGTAACAAAAATGCATTTAAAAGCTTCTTGTTCTTGTATCTTATGTCTTGTGTGATACATTTTGTGCACAGTTTGTACTTCACAAATATAAAAAAAACCTGACTATTGTTCCACTCTCATTTTTTCCCATCAGATGACAGATTTATTTTGAAGCAGATGCCTCGCCTAGAAGTTCAGTCTTTTCTTGACTTCGCTCCACACTACTTCACATACATTACTAATGCTGTGCAAATGAAGGTACATTTGAGTTGAAATCTTGTATTCAAAGAAGTCCAAGGTCATCTAACAATAAAAAGAATATCTAGTTGTTCAAAGATCTGCTTGTAGAACATACCCAAAGTAGTGGCACAAGCTTCTGGGTCTTCAGCTAATTGTACCCTAGAGCCCTCAATCTATAGTATCTGCCAGAAGCAAATAGGAGCAGAGTCACAGGACTAATAGAATGTAGAATAGATGCCTACCCTTATATTTGTTTTTCAGAGCTTTTTTTATAGCAATGCTCTAAATAAAATATTAATGTAAATATAATAGTTTTTTTCCTCCTCTACCTTATATGGCTTCCAATTTGTGCTTTGACAGGGTAACCGAGGGTATTTGACATTACTCAAGGGACCATTGTTCTTTCTTGAGTATAAGCAGCTACCTTCTGTGCTTTTATAGACAGATCTGAGAGAACAGTAAATCTATATTACATTATGCCTTCTGATGGCATTTATTTTTTTGCTTTAATAGGCTATTATTTGAACTGGTTCGCTATTTCCATAGCAAATTCATGTTGAATAAGATGTACAAACTTTCACCCTACGTAGAACAGTGTATATTATATCTACCAACATGATTAAATGTTTTTTTTTTTTTTAAAAAGAAGGAAAATTGTATGTAGTACTAATAATCATGGTTTAAACAGTTTATATTACATTTAACGGGTATAAGGCATCAGAGCTAAAGGTGATGCCTAAAATGGGCATATGCACTCAATTTTAAAACACTGATGGCTCAATTTACATGAAGTTACGTTATATGGGAATAACCATGTTAGTTCTCCACCAGGCAAACATGAGATTATTTTCTTGTCAAAGACATGTGCATTCCCAGCAAGTGATTGCACTTCATTTCTTGGTCAGAATGTTCACACTTCCCAGTGCCACCTGTGCATAGTGTCATTTAGAAGAATACTTAATTTCCCCTGTGGTTTAATGACTGGAAAATTTAACATTTGCTGTCAAATTATTTGTTCACCATGCAGGATAAATGTTAAATTTTAATTAATGTGATTTTTTTTTTTTTTTTTTACTTTAATATTTGTCCCCCTATGGATCTTGGTCACTAAAGAGTGCAGTACAAGCTTCTTCATTACCAGTGATGATGTGAGGGGTGGGGGGATTGGGAAGGGAGCAGCAATCCGAAAAGGGAGGAGGGGTTATAATGGGGGCTCAACTGCAAGTGCAACATGTAAGTTTATCATACACATAGTTATCACCTCATCTTTAATGACCTAAAATATAACATTTCATGTTTTTTAACCTGCACTTTGAATATTGTGAAAAAAAATAAAATGGCAGCATTGCTGTTTTTTTTTTTTTCTGACTCTCAATGAATGTAATGGTTACCTGAAAGTCGTATGTACCCCTACATGGTGATATAAAAAGCTACAGCGTGTCCTGCAAAAAACAAGCCAACAGCTCCAGTGATTAAAAAATAAATATATTTTGAATGTCACATAAGCAAATTATTTTTAACCCCTTAAGCCGGACGCCTGAAAAGTAGTTAATGACCATAAAATTTTTTAGTTTTTTGCCTCCTTGCGTTTCAACAGTTGTAACTTTTTTATTTTTTCAATGACTCAGTTGGATGAGGCCTCGTTTTATTCGAGACAAGTTGTACTTTATGGGAGAATAGTTTAAGTTCACTTATAAATAATTGCAGCTTTTTTTTTATTTAAAAAAAAAAATTTGTTTTTTTAATTTTGTTTTTTTACACCATTCACATTTCACACTTAATAACTTGTTAGATTAATTCTACAGGTTCTTACGGTCGTGTGGATACCTCATATGTGTAGTGTTTTTGTGTGTAATTTATGCACAATTATTTTTATTAAATATTTATTTTTATTTCATTTATTTTTTTTTATTCTTTTTTTCTTACACTTCTTCAGTTTTTTTTTTTTACTTTTTTTTTTTTTTTACTCCCATGAAGGGAGAACAGTTTTACATTTTTTAATTTTTTTTTTTTACACTGAGTAATGTATTAGCATATTCACATATGCTAATACATTCTAATCTGTGTCACTTTGACACAGGCAGTGATCTGGACAGCACACAGTGTGTCCGGGTCACTGGCTTATTAACACAGACAGCTCTGGGGCCACTCTAGGTCCCCAGAGCCGACTGTGCAGCCGTTCCCCGGGCTCTGTCGGGTCACCGGTTGTTCCGATCACCCGACAGAGCAGGGGAACCCTTTGATTGCGCTGCGGTAACGCAACGCCGCAATCAAAGGGTTAAAGCACCGGGTTGCGGAGGTTTCCTCCGATCCCAGCGCAATTGCGGCGTCGGGCACCGCAAACTCCGATGTCTGCAGCGACCCCAAAAGATGTCGCTGCAGACGAACGACCCGTACCGGCCGTGCGCGGTCGTTAAGGAGTTAAATGTTTTTTGTTGTATTTACTTTTACATGGATACAAAGTTTGGTATCACAGAAAACATAATGACTGATAGGATAAAGTTAACATGTCATGTATACTGCATAACTTGATAACACCTGCAATTCATGCTATTTGTATCCCCAAAAGGCTGCTATTAAGAAGAAAATTCAGCCTACAAAAAAACAGCCCTCAGTATGTTAGATGAATGAAAATTCTTGAAATGTTGTGAGATACAAGCTTAATTAATGCGCCCTTTTCTCAAGATCCATTATACAGTGGGGAAAATATGTATTTGATACACTCGCAATTTTGCATGGAGAGGTCTGTAGTTTTTATTGAAAGTGCACTTCAACTGTGAGAGCCAGAATCTAAAAACAAATCCAGAAAATCACATTGTAGGATTTTTAAAAAATGAATTTTAATTTTATTGCATGAAATAAGTATTTGATACAATAGAAAGACAGAACTTAATATTTGGTACAGAAACCTTTGTTTGCAATTACAGAGGTCAGACGGAGCCACTCCTTAGTTGCCCTGGCTGTGTGTTTTGAGTCATTGTCATGCTGGAAGACCCAGCCATGACCCATCTTCTCTGTCTTACTGAAGGAAAGAGGTTGTTGGTCAAAATCTTGTGATAAATGGCCTTATCCATCCTCTCTTCAATATGGTGCTGTCGTCCTATCCCCTTTGCAGAAAGCACCCCCAAAGTATAATGTTTCCACCCCCATGATTCACGGTTGGGATGGTATTTTTGGGATTATAGTCATCCTTTTTCTTTCTCCAAATGCAGCAAGTGGACTGATACCAAAAGTTCTATTTTTTTTTTAACCATAAACTTTTTATTGGTCAGATATAAAGTAGTACAAAACGGAATACAGCATATGTCATTGTAAGACCAAATTTAAACTTTTTATCCCCAAAAAAACAACCCAGCCCTACTCCCAAATCTATCTACAGATTCAGAACAGTAAACATCCATTACAATCACATAACAATGCAATATTAATAACAGTTCCTGTCATAATAAAAATTGTACCTGGCTGTCGGACGGTCTCCATCCACTCAACTGCCATAGATGCAGTCCCAGGAACCTCTACGCCGAGATTCCCAACAACCTAATCCTAACTAAGTTCGGTGAAGCAAGACCAGAAGTATCCAGCCATTAAGCCCATATTTTATTATACTTAAGTTTGGCTCCTCTCTTAAAATACACCCCTCTTTCCAAAGCAATCAGCCAATTCACTTTATTAACAAACTCCTGTACTGACAGAGATTCTCCATCCAGCCACTTAGTCGCTATTAACTTCCTTGCCATAAATAAAAGCCTAGATATCGCGATTTTCTCAGCCTCTGCAACAGTTAAGTCTCCTACATATCCCAAAATACAAACCAACGGATTCATCTCCACGGTAATTTTAAAAAGTCGCTGGATCAATTGTACAATAAAAGTCCAATATCGCTCTAGTTTAGGGCAATGCCAGAACATATGCATCAGAGAGGCCGGGTGCACATGATATCTATTACACAGAGGAGAGTCCCTAATTCCAATTTTATGCAGAAATAGAGGAGTTCTGTAAACTCGATGTACT
>JAODAL010062824.1:0-19553 GCA_025379985.1 Phyllomedusa bahiana | reverse complement strand
GTTCCAGGAGTCGGGGTCTCTTTTCCCCGGGAAACTTTCCCCTTTGTTTCTTGCTCAGTGGAGGAGAGAGAGTGGGCCAGTCTGGTAGGGACACGTCGGGATTTGGGGCAAGTCCTGTGGGAAGGCGAGGACATCCTCAGGGGATCGTATAGTATAGGAGCAGTCCCCAAGATGAGCAATGAGGGCGAAGGGGAAACCCCATCTGTAAGCAATGTTCCTCTCTTTAAGCACAGTGAGGATAGGGGCTGGGGCGATTGGTAGTTGTGAGCACCCCTAATCGGGACAGAGGCAATGTCCTGGTAGATCAGGGAAGATCCTGTGTAGATTGAGGGGCTCAGAGTGGCAATGGAGGGTTGTTGAAATATGCCCCCCGTTTCTGCTCATTTGGAGGTGAAAAAGAGGACCTCTGAATAGTGAGGTCGGATGGTTAGCTTAAGTGGGGAACTGAGGGGGATGGTGCATTAGCCATGAATGAGGTCAAACCAATGCAATTGGGTTCCCTCAGACTTTTTGAGGCAGAGGAAGGAGAGGAGACTTTTGGGCCTCAAATTTATACTAAGGTAACAAGATCTTTTTGGGCCAGGAGATGTACCCTTAGGCGTGTTTTTGTCAGTGGTGTTGCATATGATTTTTTAAATTTTGATTTGGCCCTGAGATTGGGTATTTACCTGGTGCCTTTGGAGGAACCCATTGACATTTGTATCTTATATGCCACCCTTCTATAAGGGGAATCTGTTAAATTTCACATGCCAGATCTCAAGTTGTCAGCAGAAGGCATTGTGGAAACTCTTTTTTGTTGGTACTTTTCCCTTCTTATCCAGTTAATTTGGAGTATCCCTTAGTTGGCCCATCACAATCCAGTTTTGATCGGGGTTTTAGTGAGTTGATCCAGTGGGGAAAGGCATGTTTAGATACTATATATTATATATATATTATATATATATTTGTAACTTCATTTTCACCCATAAAAAACCTTATAGATTTAAGCTCTTGCATGCAGGGCCCTCACACCTTGTTCCCCTGATCTAGTAATTTGCTTTTTTACTGTTTTATGTTTTGGTTTTGACTGTACTTATACCCCCAAATTGTAAAGTGCTGTGGAATATGTTGTGCTATAAAAAAAAAGGTTTTATTATTATTATTAATAACCTAAAGACAGATGTGGTTTTTCACAATTTGCTTCAGCAGCTTGTGGAGGTTTTTGCACCGTCACTCATTATTCCCCCAAAAAAGGTAATTGCAGGTTTTGGGACATGGGATATTACTGAATAATTTTTAGTTCAGCTGTAGTTCTATGTTCATATTGGTTTAATGATGACTGGTCATTCAAAATTCAAAAAAAAGCATACCCCAATATTGTTTGCAAAACATATCAATTTTCTTGCATAAAAAAATACATATAACATTGCAAGCTATTAGCTACAACTGCAAGCAAAAAATTAATAGTAAGACCTGCGATACACTCATCCTCAAATGGGAAATTCCATCAATGCTCAGAAGTGTAGTTTAATACTTCAAGCATCCTTGTAAGAACCCGGAGCCATCAGCACATATGTGCTGCAAGGTGCGGCATTTCAAAGGAAACTTCTTCTACTTGCTCATACAAGAATGTGACACCTGTGCCTGCAATAAAACACCTAAAACCTTACCCTTCAGATAGTTAACACCATTAATCACTTTGAAAAGACCATGGACACACATATCCATGGACCTGACTGTGGATTTGCTGAAGTCTGGGGAGTGAGATACCATCTGGGTAATTGTGGATAGGTTCAGTAAGATGGCTCACTTTGTATCCTTGTCTGGTTTGCTGTCTGCAAATACGATGGCTACTCATTTTGTCCAACATGTTGTGAAGCTTCAAGGGTGGCTTGAGAATATTGAGTCTGACAGGGGTCAACAATTTTTTTGCCAGATTTTAGAGAGCTTTCTGTGCCAACTTGGGCATTAATGTGAACTTTTCTACTACTTATCACCCACAGACTCATTTTCAAAGGGATGTTGTTAGGGATAGAAAAGGGCCAAGGGGGGTATGTTGCTAGGTACTACACTAAGGACTGTTTTTTACGGACAGGTTTAGGAAAAGCTAATAGTAAGGGTCAGGGATTACTTGGTTTCTTGCTTCTGGATTTGAATCATTATCATTCCATTTTCAACCATGCCCTTGTCATCATCCATCTTGCTATCTATGGTAAGTCCCCTATTTTTATTTCAATACATGCTTTGTTTATACTTGAATGCAACTTCTTGGCTTCCTTTTATTCTGAATTCAATTTGCCATTTGTGTCAACCAGCGTTTTTACAGATCTGTCCTACAGATAATTGCCAAGAAAGTCAAGGTGGTCAGTACAGTTTTCTATACCAAACTGGAGAAAACTCTTAACAGGAGACCAAGGGCCACTAGAAATCATATGGCAATTTATTCTCTAATGCAGCAACAAGTAAATGAGTATCCATTTCAACTATAAAGAGAAGACTTCTATCTGCTGATTTGACAGGTCGAGTATCAGTAAGAAGCCACTGCTAAAATTTTAAGATAAAAAAGACTTGCCTGGGCTATGCAGCACCTCCAGTGGACTACTGAAGAGTGGAAGTAGGTCTTGATTAATTCAGATGAATTCAGACTGATTATTTCAGAATTTGACATCTTTGGTATATCACCCAGGGCTTTGATATGTGTCATGGTTAGCGGGTATGCAAGTGGTGGATTTCCGGCACATCGGCGGGATCCATGGTCAGTTCCTACTAAATCATCTAGACTTCCATAAGGAGCAACTTTTTCAGATGCTACAGTCCATCTCCACACATCTCTATGAAGCTGCATCTGAACCTGCAACTGTAGTAGCACCGTCGCCACACCAGTCCATCACCTACATTCCCGCTAACCGTGACAATATGTCATTAAGTAGGTGACAGGATGGGTCCTCAGACACCAAATGACAAACATGGTGGAGGAAGTGTGATGGTCTGGGGCTCTATAACTGGATCCAGAGTTGGCAACTTGCACAAGGTGACTGACACACTGGACAAAAGGCTAAATCGGCATTTTGATGTGTCATGCAATACCGTGGGGTTGTACGTCTAGCTGGCCAGTGGTTCAGAATCCAAGACATACTTTTAGGTTGTGTCAGAACTATGGCCTGCACATTATCTAGATTTAAACCCCATTGAGCTGGTTTAGGATGAACTGGGTAGAAGGTTGCAAAGCAAAACAACCTACAAGTGCAGCAGATTTGTGGGAACTTCTGTAACAATTTTGCAAGAAATTTGAGGTGTCTTCTTTGAAGAGTCAAAAATCTAGATGTAATTTGTTGAAACTGAGTTAATCCATTATTTTTATTCATCTTAACTTATTTCTTTTTTTATTTTAAAGTACATTTGAGATGTAAAGCTGTGTAAATATCAATAAAAAGTGGAAAGTTTTAGGTGTTCTACAACTTCTGATTCGGTAGTTTAAATGTCAGGGCTAGGCGGCGCTCAGCCTGCAGGGAGCAACGTTCTGCAGCAGCTTATCAGCGACCCCGACCTGATAGACAGTCTGCTGGCAGCTCTGTGAGTGACAGAGGCCCAGCAACTCTGGACAGGGGGCAAGTGGCGCAAGCCAATGGGAGGACCCGGAGGCAGCTCCAATCAGCTGCAGGGGCGGTATCCAGGAATCACATTTAAACTCCCTGAAGGCTGAGTGCTGTGTCTGTGATATTTCCTGGCTGCCTTGTTCCTTTGAGTTTTGTATTGTGCTTGCTTACACGTGTACCAGACCCCGGCTTGTTTACTTTCATCGGCTTGTCATCTGATTTTGTACCTCGCTCCCGTTTGGCTTTTGACTTGTTTACGTTTTTCCCTCTGGTTCTGATTTGTGGCTACGTTTCTTATTTGGTATTGACCAGGACTGTCTGACCTTTCTTCCTCCTGACGGCCCCAGCACTTGCGGCGGGACTGTGCCCAGTTGGCGCCTGCCACCTGGGCAAGCACGAAATAGGCGGGACATGGGTAGGTTCCAGTTAGGACCCTGTCCCCCCTTGATGTGACATTTAAAAAAATTTCAATTTGAAAAATAAAGCTTATTTGTTATTGGCTGGGGAAAATCCAGTGTTTTTTTTTTAGTGATGAAAACTTTTGACCATTTTTTAATGGAACATTAACAGTCCTATAAGTTTGGTGGGAGATTTAGGAGGTGGGTTTCCCTTTATATGGTGGCCAAAAAGTTCTTATTAATGGTACTCTGTGCTTCTCCCCTAAGACCGCCCTCTGCCTTCACACGTCCCCACCAAACCCACACCTCTACAAAGCCTAAAACCACGGCTTTTAAACTTGATCCTTTCCAGGATCTCCCTTTACCATGATTGGACGTTCAGATCTCTCATTTCACACCACCTCCTCCTCTCACCCTTTCCCGTTTGGGGCCCCCCTCTGGGGCCAGTCCCGGGTCCCATATTTTTCTTGTCTACACTCTTGGCCGGGGTAGCTCATGGACACAGGCTTTCAATACTCCATGTACTGATGAACCCCAATTTTTACATCTCGGGCCCCAGATGTTAACTTCTGCTCTCCCGATCCCAGACGGCTTTTGTCCATATGCCCTTCTTCTCCCCTGTTTCCCCTAAAACTAAATGTGAAAAAACAATTTATCATTTTTTCCGCCATCCCCACTCAACCCTCCCCCTGATTCTCTATCACTGTCATGGCTCTACTGTACACCTCCCAGTCCGCAATGCTGGCGGGGGATAACCCTTGACTCCCCCTATCCTTCAAAACCCACATCCAACCCTTACCTCTCCTGGCCCTCCCCCCAAAAAATATCTCTTCTTCCCGCTAAAATCCTTAACATGATATTAGAAAACTATATTGCCCTTGATCTCCTCCCAACTATACAACATCCTTCTCTGTGGCCTCCCCCTTTAGCACTGTTTCTCCCCTTCCCAAACCATCCTCAACCCGCCCGCTAATTTACCCTTGCCTCACTTCTCTCCCCCCCTGCCAATCCCCACACTGATAACCCATTGCCCAGCAAATTCAGTTTAATTACTAACCATGAAATACAAGGCTCTCCCTAACCCCTCCCTTCCCTACTCTCGCCTTAATCTTCCCTAACCCTTTCACCCCAAACCCTTTTATCATAAAAACCCCATTCCCCGCTCTCCTCTTTTCAGCTCCTTTACAAACCTCTCCAAGACTTCTCCCGTGCCTTCCCCCCAAAAACCCCTGGGCTCGCACCCCAAACACACCCGATCCCTCCACCTTCACTATCTTCAAATCAACCTGAAAACCTATTTCTTCAGATACCCATAACCCAAAAAAAACCTTGCTGACCAACCAACCCCCAAAAGTATTCCTTCACCTTCGGTCTCTTTCCTCCCTTTCTTGAGATTGTAAAACCTTTTCGGGCAAAGTCTTTAGTGTTTTCACTGTACTTTGACAATGTCAGTATTTAATCCCCTCGAACTCCAGTCCCGGGAAATTTAAAGGGGCTTTAAAAAAACAATAATAATAAAAGATAAATTAAGGGGAAAAATATTTTAGTGGGGGCAAGAAGCTGTCCATTACATCCATTATTTTTTGCTTTGGTGACAGAAACTGCATGTGTAATTTTAGGTATGGATTTAAGACAAAAAACTGTACTTTGTGCTGGTGATATATTTATACTGCTAAGAAATACTGTTTTTTTCTTGTCCTGTTTGACATCTTTCAGCAATTTGTAAAATATTCCATCATTAAACTGAGAAAAGTCTGCTCTTCTATTCCTGGATTGAGATGTTCTGCCTTTGTTAATGTAACGGTTCTGGAGGTGGATCCACTGGACCACCGCAGGCAATGGCGTAAGCCCCTACCAGGGAGTGGAATCTAAGTGGGACCCGGTTTTCACCAGAGCCCGCCGCAAAGCGGGATGGTCTTGCTGCGGCGGGTGTCCACCAGGTCACTACCACTGGCGGGGCTTGCCTGCGGTGGTGGCCAAGGGTGCGAGGTACAGGAACGGCAGGCAGGCTCGTAGTCGAAGACAGACAAAAGGTCAGGACAGGCGGCTCTGATTCGTGGACGGTAGACAAGCAGGTGGTCGGGGCAGGCGGCAAGGTTCGTAGACGGTAGACGTAGCAGAGGGTCGGTACACAGGAAGGCAATACTGGAACGCTCAGGAACACTTTCACCATGGGTATGAACACCAAGGATCCGGCGAGGGCCGGCAGGAAGTGACCGGACTAAAATAGGAGCAGTGCCCGGCAATGAACCAATTACCGGCGCACTGCCCCTTTAAATTCAAATTGCCGGCGCGCGTGCCTCTAGGGGCGGAGCTACATGCCGGGACACGGAAGCAGCCTGAGCAGGAGCGTGGCCGGGTAAGTGCATGCCGGCGGGGACGGGGAGGCGAGCGGACCCCGAACCCGACGTGCGGGACGGGGCTCCGCTCGGTGCAGGAGCACGGGCGCGCCTGCGACCCGGGACAGTGGTCGCAGGGGCATCCGTGACAGTACCCTCCCCCCTTGGGCCCCCCCCCCTCTTACTGGATTGCAGAAATCTCTGTATGAGAATGCGGTTCAGGATGTTTCCTCCGGCTCCCAGGACCTCTCTCAGGGCCGAACCCTTCCAGTCCACCAAGAAGTATCGCTTTCCCTAGTTCTTCTCATGCCCAGAATCTCCTTGACCTCGAAGACATTGGGCGCATCAGCCACAGATGGAGGAGGAGCGGCCTTCTGGGCAAAATGGTTAAGGACCAGAGGTTTCAATAAGGAGACATGAAACGCGTTGGAATTCTCATCGTGGGAGGGAGCCGGAGTTTGTATGCTACCGGATTGATGTGGCTGATGACCTCAAAGGGTCCCAGGAAACGGGGTCCCAGTTTGTGAGACGGCATCTTTAAGCGGACATATCTAGATGAGAGCCACACCTTTTCACCTGGGGAGAACACCGGAGGAGGGATTCTTCTCTTGTCCGCTTGAGACTTCATGCGCTCGGACGCGCGGAGCAGCGACTGACGGGTCTGGGACCAGATGGCCTTCATGTCTTGAACCAGTGCGTCCGCCGCCGGGACCTCGGAGGAGGTTGCCAGAGGGAGAGGGGGGCGGGGATGCAAGCCATACACGATGTAGAAGGGGGAGGCCCCTGCGGACTCGGACTCAAGGGAGTTATAGGAGAACTCCGCCCACGGCAGTAAATTGGCCCAATCATCTTGGCGTGCCGAGACAAAATGACGAAGGTAGCAACCCAGGACTTGGTTGACCCTCTCCACCTGGCCATTCGTCTGTGGATGGTAGCCGGAAGAGAAGTCGAGCTTCACTTGAAGTTGGTTGCACAGAGCTCGCCAAAACCTGGAGACAAATTGAACTCCCCGGTCCGAGACAATTTGCTGAGGGAGTCCATGGAGCCGGAACACATGGATGAAGAATAACTCAGCTAGCCGGGAGGCGGAATGGCAGCCTGGCAACGGGACGAAGTGCGCCATTTGTGAAAGCGATCAGTAATCACCCCGATACTGGTGTTGCCAGACGACGGAGGGAGGTAGGTGATAAAGTCCATCGAAATGTTGGTCCAGGGTTGAGTGGGAACGGGAAGTGGCTGAAGTAGGCCTGCCGGCTTGTGACGTGGCGTCTTGTTCCGGGCACAGGAGTCGCAAGACGCAACGAAGTCCTTGATATCCTTCTCCAGCTCTGGCCACCAATAGAACCGGGATATCAGGTGGAAGGTTCTTCGGGCGCCGGGATGGCCAGCCACCAATGAGCAATGTCCCCATTTCAAGATACGTCTGCGGAGAGCAGGACGCACATAAGTCCTTCCAGGAGGGACCTTCCGGAGGTCCACTGGAGCAGCCGAGATGAGACGTTCTGGGGGGGATGATGTGTTCAGGAGAGGTCTCTTCACCCACCACGTCGGAAGCACGGGAGAGGGCATCAGCTCTCACATTCTTCTCGGCTGGCCTGAAATGGATCTGAAAGTCGAACCGGGAGAAGAAGAGTGACCACCTGGCCTGGCGTGGGTTAAGTCGCTGAGCAGTCTGCAGATATTGGAGGTTCTTGTGGACCGAGTAGATACGGATGGGAAAACGGGCACCCTCCAGCAGATAACGCCACTCCTCCAGGGCCAATTTGATGGCCAGTAGCTCCCGGTCGCCAATCGTGTAATTCGCTCTCGGCTGAAGAGAATGTCTTGGAGAAGAAGCCGACGACACAGTCTTACCCGTAGGCCCTTTTTGTGTAAGGACTGCTCAGCCCCCACAGACGAAGCATCCACTTCCAGAGTGAAGGGTTTCGCGGGGGTCTGGACGTGCAAGGATAGAAGCCGTAGCGAAGGCGGATTTGAGCTTCACAAACGCCTCCTCGGCCTCGACAGGCCAACTGCGTGGATTGGCTTGTTTCTTGGTGAGAGCCACTATCGGGGCCACCAGCGTAGAGAAGTGCGGGATGAATTGGCGATAGTAATTGCAGAAGCCCAAGAATCGCTGGATAGCCCGCAGCCCGACAGGGCGTGGCCATTGCAATACGGCAGACAGTTTAGCAGGGTCCATCCGTAGGCCTTGGTCAGAGATGACATACCCAGAAACGGGGGCATAGTCTGATGGAAGAGGGCACTTCCCTAGCTTGGCATACAGTGGTTCCCTGAAGACGTCTTAGTACTTGACGGACATGGCTGCGGTGGGTCTCGAGGTCAGGGGAGAACACCAGTATGTCATCGAGGTAGACTACCACGCAGGAGAGGAGGAGGTCCCTGAAGACGTCATTCACGAGCTCCTGAAAGACGGCTGGCGCATTACAGAGTCCGAAGGGCATCACCAGGTACTTGTAGTGCCCATCCCTGGTGTTTGAAGGCCGTCTTCCATTCATCGCCCTTGCGGATTCGGACCAAGTTGTAGGCCCCTCTCAAATCCAACTTGGAGAAAATCTTGGCGCCTTGCAGGCGATCAAAAAGTTCCGTGATCAGCGGCAAGGGGTAACGGTTCTTTACCGTGATCTTGTTCAAGCCCACGGTAGTCAATGCAGGGCCGTAAGGTACCGTCCTTCTTCTTCACGAAAAGAACCCGCCAGCGGGGGACGAGGACTTCCGGATGAACCCCTTCTTGAGATTCTCCTGGATGTACTCCGACATGGCTTGGGTCTCAGGAACAGACAGAGGGTAGACTCGGCCACGGGGAGGACTGGTACCCGGCAATAAGTCGATCGGGCAATCGTATGGACGATGCGGCGGAAGACTCTCGGCTTGTCTCTCGGAGAACACATCGGCATACTCCAGATATTCGGGCGCGGTCAGCCCGGGCAGCGGCTCCTGAAGGGTTAAGCGAGAGGCAGGGAAGCAACGGGCGAGGTGCACCAAACAACGCCCCCGACAGTTGGGACCCCAACGAATCACCTCTCCAGTAGACCAGTCCAGGATAGGAGAGTGGAGCCGTAGCCATGGGAGTCCGAGGAGCGAGGCAACACATAGAAGGCGATCTCCTCCTTATGCAGTGCCCCCACATGGAGGGACAGTGGCTTGGTGACGAACTGGATGGTGTCGCTAAGCAGCTCCCCGCTGACTGATGAGATGACAAGCGGTTTCTCCAGACGTACCACTGGAAGCCGATACCGCCTCACTAGAGGCTGGTGGATGAAGTTCCCGGCTGAGCCCGAGTCCAGAAACGCCGGAACCTGGAATGTGATACCAGACTCTGACACGACCTGCACAGGCATCAACAGGCATGGAGAGGAGGAGGTTGCACCTAGGAATGCCTCTCCCACAGATCCTAGGTGCGGGAGTTTCCCGCAGCCTTGGGGCGCTTGGGACAAGTCCTCCGAAAATGCTCTGGGCTGCCACAGTAGAGACACAAGCCTAGTTGTCGCCGCTGGGCCAATTCTTGCTCAGAGAGGCGAGCCCGATCAATCTGCATGGGCTCGTCGGTGGGTGGTCGGGGCAGGCGGCAAGGTTCGTAGACGATAGACGTAGTAGAGGGTCGGTACACAGGAAGGCAATACTGGAACGCTCAGGAACACTTTCACCATGGGTATGAACACCAAGGATCCGGCGAGGGCCGGCAGGAAGTGACCGGACTAAATAGGAGCAGTGCCCGGCAATGAACCAATTACCGGCGCACTGCCCCTTTAAATTCAAATTGCCGGCGCGCGCGCGCCTCTAGGGGCGGAGCTACGCGCCGGGACACGGAAGCAGCCTGAGCAGGAGCGTGGCCGGGTAAGTGCATGCCGGCGGGGACGGGGAGGCGAGCGGACCCCGAACCCGACGTGCGGGACGGGGCTCCGCTCGGTGCAGGAGCACGGGCGCGCCTGCGACCCGGGACAGTGGTCGCAGGGGCGTCCGTGACAGTTAATATGAATTCCAATTAGAATTAAAGCTGAAATTAAATACTTCTCCAGTGGAAGAAAGATTAATGTGATGCTGTTCTTCTCGCCAGTAAAGTATGGGGCATTATGTAATGTATTCAATGGTGTCACCACTACAACATTTCATCTTCTGAGTCAATATATGGTTTATAACATTTTTTTATTATTGTAGAATGTGATACTGGCACAAGCTTTGGTGTGGCTAGTACTCAGGAGTGTACTGGTGTCCTTTGGTCCCTCGCTATTCCATGTGGCTTCTGCTTTTTGCTATGTGGCTGCACCATTTGCTTGAATTTTGGCTACAACCCAGGCTTGCAGAAACACACCTTGTGAGACTTTTTGCTTACCTGACTAATCCTCCAGCTTGTCTTTTCAGTACTGCCTTTGGATTTCATCTTTCGCTGTGGGAGCGACCTATGAGTTCTCTGCAAGTCCAGATCCCTGTACATGAGTTAATGAGTGAAAACCAGGGTGCTCCCTAGATCTCGCTCCTCAGAGTAGTCTTATGCCAAATGCCATGATAGGCCCACAAGTTCCACTTCCTGCCACAGGTGAGCCATGACAGATATTCAGCAAATGCTTTACTAAGATTTCAGGTCTTTATATAATACAACTAGTCTGGAACTTTATGAAACACAAACTGCCATTATTAGGATTTTATTTTATTCTTCTCTATGGGGAAATAAGTGGACTCTTTTTAAAGCACAGTCCATGAAGGGAAAAAAAGCAGCAAAAAGCAACAGACGAGTGTTGCATGTGTGACATGTTAAAATAATAAGTAAAGAGAAAAGGGACACGCCGTATATACACACAGACAGTTAAATACAATATTCAAAAAACTTTATTGATATTATATAAACAACTCAAAACACTTAAAAACAGCAATATGTTGGGCAAAACTGCCTAATTATTCAAATTGGTAAAAGAAGTGACAAAGCAGCCTAATAAAATTTATATATGTCCAGGAAATACATATTTATGCCAAAATAAAGGTTATGAACCCCCAAATAATATACAAGATATACAACAATAGATAAATATAGAACACAGCATAGGGATAAATGATGGACTGTACACTGAAAAAAGAATATAGTACCAATATAATAATGTCTATACAAAGAATAGAAAAAAATGCCAAATAACCAGTGGAAAGAAGGGGGTGCAAGGTGATGTGGAGAGGATGCCCACACAGTCTATAGGTCCAGGGTTTATCAGTCCCCTTTCTCCCTCTGCTCATTTGGCACTTTTTTCATTCGTTAGATAAATGTTATTATATTGGTACTATTTTTTATTTTTTGCGTGTGCATGATCTATATTTTTGGGGTACCAATTTTGATATTTTTGCTATGTTCTATACTAAGTTACTGTTGCTGTATATCATTTTGGAGTTCGCAAACCTTTATTTTAGCATATATGTGTTCTTGGACCTACATGAATTTTGTTAGACTGTGCTAACACGTCTGGTACGAGTTTGAGTGATGAGGTGTTACTGTACAGCATTAAAAAGGCTGTGATATCGACAATAAAATATGGTAGTAATATGGAATGCAGATTTTAGCTATAGAAAATGGAATGTACAATTAGATAATTTAACCTAGGTAGGACACATGGGGCAACATGTATGAACGGGGCTGCACCTGAAGTCTGGCGTATCTTCAGTCAGACATCATACGCAGCCCCGATTGAGATAGTTTTTAATGTCCCCCATGCCAATATCAGGCACATTACAGAGCGCAAGTAGCACTTTGATTTCGGGGGGCATGCGGGAGGTGGGGCGCAGTAGAACCATACAAAGCTACATCTCTTTAGCTTTGCTACGGCAATTCTAGGCACATTACAGGTGGAACGGGTAAAACCACTTTCAAAGTGTTTAGCATAGCCAGCAAATTCAGCGAACTAAACCAACTCACTTAGAAGTGGTTTAGCTGAGCCAGAAATGTCGTTTTAGCGCTAGAATGCGCCTGATTTATGACTCACTGTAGAATGGGTTCATAAATCAGGCGCATTCTAGGCTATTATTATGCGCATGCAATTTGGCGTTTAAGTGCCAAATTTCATACATGCCACCCATGGTGTAGAGTACTTCTATTCCACCAAAAATTCTTAAAAATGTTTAACATCAAACCTCAATATTATATGTGGTACATATGGCTAATCCAAGATGTAACAACAAACCGGTCAAATGCTGGGATGATACGATGCATATTTTATAAGATATATCAGCTACAAATTCCTTTGCACTATACTACTTGGGCGACATGTATGATTTTTGCCGCTTAGACCCCAATTTTGTTGTGCATAAAAATAGTGTAGAATGCACCTGGATCTATGAACCCGGTCTACTGCGGGTCATTAATCAGGCACATTCTAGCTCAAAAGCGACACTCCACGCTCAGGTAAACCACTTTGAAAGTGGTTTACCTGTTCCAGTAGTATTGCACCTGGAATTGCTATACTGAAGCTATAAATCTATAGCTTCATACGGTGTTAGTGCGCCCCGCCTCCAACATGCCCCCACGGGTGCTCTGTAATGCGTCTGATATTGGAGTGCGGCAGATTAAAAATAGAATGAACGGGGCTGTGCTAGATGTCAAGCTGAAAATACGCCAGACTTCTGGCGCAGCCCCATTCATACATGTTGCCCACTTGTGTGTAAAGGGAGGATTATGATATTTTAGACCCTTGGAAAATCTGGCCTATTTTACTTAAAGCCCTTTAACTGGGTAAAAGAACTATTGTGTCTAATTAAAAAGTGTACTATGGATTTATCATATTTAATAAAGAATTAAGATAGTACTATAGTCTTTTTTAGTAACGGGTAGCTTCTGCTTCAGAAAATGCACAGGTACCATGTCATTGGTCTGATATTTTCTTACAGCACTTATACATTTTAGATTATCTATAATATGCAGCCAATTTAACTAGAGAATCTTTTTTTTATTATTTTTTGCATTTTTCAAATAATGCAGAGACAGAAAATGCAATAACTATTGACTTCCATTCTAGCCACTTACAAAAATAATTATGCATAAGCAGTGGAAGCTAATGATTGTAAATAAGGGGAATTATATAACAGAGTAATCCTTTAAAAAGGAGTCAACATCTAACAAAAATGCTGTAAGCCTAATGTCTATAAAAGAAGTGAGGGGCTCAAACTATCCTCCACGTCAATATTATAGTAATAAATTAAGGATATCCGAGACAAAAAAACAAAACACATTTGCATGCACATTCTCACATCATTTACACAGACACCCAGATCCCAATCCCCCCATAAGACTACCACAGTCTGTGCAATTATTTAGATATTGCAAATAAACCTAAATCAGTCAGGCACACCTCTGACTGCATAGGTTGTCCTGTACAAAGGGAGGTCAGAGTTAATTTATTGTATCCAGTGAGCAATTAAAGATTTCTTAGGGGTCTTCCAATCTAAGAGAATGGACTTTGTGGCATAAAACATCAGTAAGCAATATAAGATTATTTCATACTTTGTGAGGAGATCTTCAATTACATTGGGTAGACTATGTCCTGGAGCACATAGCCAAGGGAAGCCCAATCTACTATTGAGGAAGTTATATACTTTGGACCACAAAGATCTCCTTGCTATCCCAGAAAATATGCAACAGTGTGCTTCAATTGTAGACAAGCAAGAGTTGATCCAGCGTCCTCTATAAAATGAATGACTTTATTAAAGAATCAGAGAAAAATCACAGAGTGACAATCAGATGCTAACGCCTTTCAGGCTACGAGGGCCCTTAATCATAGCACATCTGTTACATGTCAGTGAATAGTTAAAAACTTGTGAAAGAACCAATCACAACATTACATGAGGTCACATGATAAAGTAGAATACGGTACCATATTTAACCAAAGAGAAAAGGATAAACAAATAAAAAAAGAAAAGAAAACAGAAAAAAACATAATAAATTTAATAATGTAACACCAAATCAGTAAGTCTATTCAAACCAAATGGAAAATAAGTTTTAAGCAAAAATATCCAAAATGCCTCTCGTTAGCGAAGTTTGTGAACATGATCTCCTCCCCTCTTGGGTAGAGTAACCCTTTCCAAACCCATTACCGACAAAGTATCAGTACAACAATTATGTGCACTGATACAATGAGATGATACTGCAGAAACACGTTGAAAATCAGTAGATCTACCTTGTTTCCCCGATAGTAAGACACCCCCGATAGTAAGACGTAGCGGGGAGTTTAGGGAGGTGGACTAATGTAAGGCGTACCCCGAAAGTAAGACGTAGTATATACTCGAGCTGAATGTACAGCGCACAGTGTCCGGGCACTGTCCGCGATTCCTTCACCTATATGCGACTCCTCCGGAGCGCATATAAGTGAAGGGATACCACTGCGGGGCACAGAGCGAGCGCTCCATGCTCCGCAGTGGCCTCCGGGCGACCGCAGACTGGCGGCTGTCCGGAGCTCTCGGCACAGGCAGCGTGCATGTCATCACGCTGTGTGCGCTGCCTGATGAAGTCACCCGCCTGTGCCGAGAAGAAGATAGATAGAGCGGAGAGCACGGAAGACCTAGCAGCGGGGATCTAGGTAAGTGATTGTTTGTTTTTTTATTTTGATATTATTGCCTACAGCCTGCCTATACCTGCCTACAGCTGCCTATACCTGCCTTATACCTGCCTACAGCTGCCTATACCAGCCTACAGCCGGCCCTATACCTGCCTACAGCTGCCTATACCTGCCCTATACCTGCCTACAGCTGCCTATACCTGCCTACAGCTGCCTATACCTGCCTACAGCTGCCTATACCTGCCCTATACCTGCCCTATACCTGCCCTATACCTGCCTACAGCTGCCTATACCTGCCTACAGCCGGCCCTATACCTGCCCTATACCTGACTACAGCTGCCTATACCTGCCTACAGCCGGCCCTATACCCTGCCTACAGCCTATACCTGCCTATGGGGCCATATACCTGCCTATAATCTGCTTATGGGGGACATTATGGGAGGCTGTGTGGGATACTGTATGGGGCTGTAACCCGATGGGAGACTGTGATACGGAACCATAAGCAATGCTTATACCGTACACTATATTTTTGCCCCTAGACATGAGCGCTTCCGGTTCCAGTGGTAAAAGGAAGAGCTACACCGTGGAGTATAAAAAAGCGATTGTAGAAGAATCTTGGGGCAAAAATGTAGTGGAGTTCTGCAAGGAGAAAATGTTGGATCACCGACTGGTCCAAAAATGGCGTGCAGAATACACTAACCTGAGTGAAAAAGTGGAGAGCGGAATGGCTAAAAAGCGCAAGATTGGATGTGGTCGGCAACCAATGTATACAGACCTAGAAAGCCTGGTCTCTGAGTGGGTTGCAGACAGGAGAGCAAAGACATTGGTGGTGACCAGGGCTCAGATTCAGGAATATGCCCTTTCAGTGGCACCACAGTTTGACATCTCCCCTGAACAATTCAAGGCATCACAGCACTGGGTGGATAGCTTTCTTGAACGTTATGACCTGTCTTTGAGAAGATCCACAACCCTCTTTAGGCTGGAAGATGTTGAGATTGTTAAACGTGCATTTGCCTACAAGAAGTTTGTGGATGACATTGACTTCTCTAAATACAGTCTTTGCAACATGATCGCCATGGATGAAACTGCCGTGTTCATGGGCCAAGCAGCTCAAAACACCATTGATCAACGAGGTGCCTCCTCAGTGTACGTTCCCTCCACCGCTTATGAAAGTGCACGTGTCACCTGCATTTTGGCGATTCGTCTGGATGGCACTAAAGTAACACCGCTACTCATTGCAAAGGGCAAGAAGGACAAGATTGAGCGGGTTTCTGGCATTTATGTGTTGGAAACTGAAAAAGCCTGGGCCACACAAGCTGTTATAAGGAAGTGGATTGATTTAATGCTGCCGCTTGTTATGCGAGGGAACAAAAGAGGGATGCTGATCTGGGATGCAGCCAGCACACACCGCGCCAAAAACATGAAAAACTTCCTTCATGAGCGGAGAATCGACCAAATCATGATTCCTGCAGGGATGACGGCTTATCTCCAGACTCTGGACATCGCCATTAACAAGCCGTTCAAGGACTATCTGCGTGCGGAAATCAATGACTACATTGAAAACCGAATGGAGAGAAATGTACGTGGGAACTTTGTGAAGCCCAGACTGCCAGAGATTGTGAACTGGGTGAAGAATTCATGGAGTAAGATCACTGACACCTGCGTTGCAAATGCACTGCGAGCTGGCTACCTGGACAAGACCTGCTCATTTCAGGACAGTGCCGTTGCTACCCATGAGAGATATGGGCCAATGATTCAGCAGGAAATGGAGTCCCAAGAAAATCCACAGGAACCTCAGAGTGTGGATGTTTATGATGATGTTCCTGAAGATGATGACATGGTTGTCATGGAATAAATCTGTTTTATCTTCCAGTAAAACATATTCAGACTGCTCGTTTTTACCGTTTTTCATTGTTTTACATGTTATACATGGAAATATCGTCATGATACGGTTGTAACAAGACATTCTTGGCACTTGCTTTTATAAAACTGTTTTATGGTGAATACCATACTGTTCAGGTTGTTACCGTAATAAATGTTAATTTTATGTTTAAAACAAAAATCGACATACCCCGAAAGTAAGACATAGTGGGACTTTTGGGGGTAAAAAGAATGTAGGACGCTGTCTTACTTTCGGGGAAACACGGTAACATCAGACAAATGACGACGTATACGTGTTTTGAGCTGACATGTCGTGCTACCCACATATTACAGCTTACAGGCATTACATAAAATAACATAGACCACAAAGGTCGTATTGCAATTGATATAACTTCTGATAGCATAATTTTTTGAAGTCACGTAAGAGGCAAAGTGGGTAGCGACTTTTAAAACCTTACAACAAATACATCTAGAATGCGCGCATTTATAACATCCTGGATAATTTAACCAGGTTGGATTATTTTGCTGTAAAGGTGGTAAAAGAGAGGGGGAAAGAATATTCCACATTGTTGGAGCTTTTTTGGAAACACATCTTAAATCCTGCTCAAGAATTTTTTGACAGCCTGGATTATGATATAACACTGGTAAATATTTAAGTAAAATTTGAGTAATAGATTTGAATTCCTGTGAATAACCAGTAGAAAAGATTATAGGAGACAATGCACCTGATTCTTTAGCAGATTTAGAAGAAAAAAGGCTCTCTCTAGAAATAGAAGTAGCTTTATCTTGAGCCAGGCGTAAGACTCAATTAGGATACTGCCGCTGTTTTAATCTAACGGTAAGAGTATTCACTTGGTTAATGTAGGTAGAACTATTGGAATTATTTCTCATTAGTCTAAGATGTTCACCCAAAGGGATAGATTTTT
The DNA here is from genome assembly GCA_025379985.1 of Phyllomedusa bahiana. Taxonomy (NCBI): domain Eukaryota; kingdom Metazoa; phylum Chordata; class Amphibia; order Anura; family Hylidae; genus Phyllomedusa; species Phyllomedusa bahiana. Next base: position 1,906 of record JAODAL010062824.1, on the reverse strand, counting down.
TAGTGTGGCGTGGATGACATGAACGTGCATGCAAAATCGCATTGCCAGCTGTATCTTTGCGAAAGGACTCGCTCTGGATCGACACAGAAACAGAATCACCAATAAAAAACAAATCCAACAATGAAATATGATGGTGATGAAAGTTCAAAGTAAAATTGATTGAAAAGTTGTATATAAATATAGTTGTATATAATATATAAACTTTCACACCAAGCCGTATAGATAATTGCAAGAGATGGCGAAAATTTAGTGCCCATAGCCGCTCCAGAAAATTGAAGAAAAAACCCTGAATTAAGCATAAAATAATTATGTTTAAGAAGAAACAAAATAGCTTGAATCAAAAAAGATTTCAAAGTCTCCGTAAAATTAGAATAAAGATCCAAAAAACAAATTAAAGCAACTATAACAAGATCATGCGGCATACATGTATAGAGTGAAACAACGTCCACAGCGATCCAGAGCGAGTCTGACTGCCACGATACATCCTTAAGAGCTAGAAGGACATGCTTAGTATCCTGAATATAACCAAGAATTAGTTTAATTAGCGGATGTAACAGGCTATCCACCCAAGCTCCCAAGTTTTCATTAATAGAGTAAATACCCGAAACAATCGGGCATAATGGTGGCGGAAATTTTTTTTTATGAACTTTTGGAAAGGAGTGGAATATCGGAATTACAGGACATTTGACCACTAAGTAATCCGCTTGCTTAGAAGTTAACACCCTTTGAGATACACTTAGGCGAATTAACATTTCTAACTCTTTAGCAAACTTAGCAGTGGGATCAGATGGTAGGTGAAGATAGGTAGTAAAATCATTGAGCATCTGTAAATTCAGCTTTTCATAAAGAGTCCTGTCTAACACCACCACTGATCCACCTGCCAAACAACTATATCTTGAATCTGACTGAGAGACCTTAGAGCCAGTTGTTGCGATCTAGATAAATTAGCTTTTTTGTTTGTATCACTACCAATATCGTTAAAAAGAGTGCATAACTCCATTTCAACTAATTCCTGGAATCGATCAGCAGCCTCGGATCTTGAATGAACAGGGTAAAAATACGGATTAGGTGTTAAAAAAACGTCAAAGTGTGAACCAGATCACAGTGCTGTTCATTAAGAGACTGCAAATTAGTTAAAGTCACCTGTTCAGAAAAATTAGTACAACAAAAATAGGATCGACATCAGCAGAAAGCCCGCAGTGGGAAGCACGACCAGCCGAAAATTCGGCCACAGTTGTGTCACCAAAATCATTAGACGAATTATCATAAATAATAGAAAAATGCTTCCTTACCGTAAGCTTTCTAATGAAACGATTCACATCCAACATAGTTGAAAACAGGTCAAAATGCCTGGTTGGGGCAAATGAAAGTCCAAGTGATAACACGGAAATCTGATCTTGTGTTAATATTTTGTCTGACAAATTTATAACTGCAGATGTTAGGTTTTCCGTTGATGTATCTTCAGTTGGTGCCGTGTTAAGCAGCAATCTCCTTCGGTGTTTTCTGTCTGCCCTTCGTTTTTTGAACCTCAGCGTTTGGGCAGGATAGGAGTTGCTGGTGGACGCACCTGTTCTACAGTCAAGGATCTTTGATAATTAGAATCCGAGGCTGTATCCGAAGATTCAGGTTTAGATGAGCCAAGGTTCACACGTGCTCCCATACGTATTTTACGATATCCATGTTTCCTCAAAATAGATCTAAGGTTAAGCAGTCCAACATTCTGAGGGTAAACATTATCTGTTTTATAATCCTGGAGATCACGTAAGTATTTTGTTTGTTTCAACTCGATGAGTGTGCTTCAGTTGACACAACATCTAGGTCAGACATCAATCGGTGGTCTCTTTATCTGAACCCGACAAACAAGTGTAGCCACTTGGCTTCTATCTAGGACTGGGACAAGGTATTC
>JAODAL010062823.1:0-19554 GCA_025379985.1 Phyllomedusa bahiana | reverse complement strand
TGTATTTCCCGTTACTAAAGACACATTTTTAAAAATTTAAGGTCTAGGGATTTACCCACCTCTGTGGACTGGCCCCAAAAAAGGGGGGAAAATAAATGCAATTGAAGAGCAGAAAATTCATATGGTAACCGAAGATCCCAGGACAGCAGATTAGAGGTGAACCCCAGCGTCAAGGTACCCCATGTCAGTCACAAATCCATTGCTTTCTTTGCCAAAGAGACAAGTAAAAGACGACCAAGGGAAAAAAACACTGTTAAAAAAAAAAATAAAAAAAAAGCGAGACTGAAATTTTTCACAAAAACTTCGGGGGAAAATTTCCCTATGGATAGATGAGACAAAACTAAATATTTGGAAAGTCACTAAGCAGCTTTGTTCGAAAAAAAAGCTTAAAAAGAAAAAAACTTTGTTACGTGAAACTGGAGAACTTGGAATTTTTGGGGGCTGGTTTGTTGCATTGGCACAAGTTTCTTGAATCCTGCACAGTAATAATGATTTTTCAAGAATATAAAAATTTTTTCTGGAGTGAAAAAAGGGTGCCCATTGTCAAAAAGCTTGGACCTAGGTTTGGTCCTAAAAGGATAATATCCAAAACACACGGCTAAAAAACACCCAAAGAATGGTAAGAGCACACTTTGGGGCTATTCTAAATGACTTCTATTAGCCTTTATTTAAATCCAAATTTAAAACATCTGTGGAAGGAGCTAAAAAAACAAGCAGTTGGAGAAGGTATTTTTCCCCCAAAAGCTTGAGTAGTTTACCCACATGGAGTGGGCAAATACCTGTGGACATGCCAATGTCTCATAAAAAAGGTAAGAAATCTTTGTTTGCAGGATTCCCTAAAAAGTTCGGTTAACCATTTTGTCAAACCCGTTTAATTAGTTTTTTTTAAAAAATTTTTTGGGTTGAACACAATTTCAGTGATATTGGGGGGTTTTTATTTTTTTAATGGGGGGTACCAAAATGTTTTGTGTTCCTTATGCAAAAAATATTAATCAAAATTTTTTAGGAAATTAAAAAAGGGATTTGAATTTTTTTGACATAAAATTTTCTCACCTCTTACATGTTTCCATTTAAAAAAAACAGCTGCAGACCCCAAAGTAATTTAAAAAAAAATTGTTTGCTTAACTTTTTCCCGCTTAACTTTTTCTGAGGTACAAAGATTGGGCTCTTTTAAAAACTGTCTAGGTGTAAGGGGACAGAGTCCCCCTTTTAATTTCCTATTTTATTTTATTTTACACCTGCTAGTTTTTTATGATGTTCCCCCTTTGTGGTTACAGTTTTTATTTGTTAGCAAAATCTCTTAAAATTTCAAAATTTAAACGGTAAAAAAAAACAAAAATTTAATTAAATTGTCTTTTAAATTTTTTTAAAGGGGCTATTGGCAACTTTCCCCTTTATAAAAAACCCTTTTTTTTTTTTTGCTTTTGATGCCTTTAAAGTTTTCCCACCAAACATATACTGGTATCACAGGCCTCTCTAGATTTACCCCCAAAATCTTGTTTTCACACTCATGAGTTGCCTTAATCCTATGGCCCAACACACTTCGGGGGCATCCTTCAATACTATTCCCCCCACTATTAGTTTTGTTTATTTTTACCCCGGGGCCTGTTAATCCAGTCTAAAAAGCGGGAAACAACATCTAGGTCAATTATCCTAACAAAACCTGTCCCATGAGATATCTCTGTCTAGCTCTATGGATTTTTCCCCTTGCCCGCCAAAAAAACATCGAATGCAGATTTCACAAGTTTGGACTCATTTTTGCCCCTGGGGTAATAATTCTGAGTGTTTTGTCTCTGCATTACAGAATCCTCAAAGCTAGCTTTAAAGGGGTTACGTGCACCTCTTAAATCATTCATTGGGGGTCCAAAAGCCCCCGACTTCCAGGGTCAGTCTTTAGCTTTAGATTGATAGTAGCGCCCCAAATCTTTAGCTAATTTTGGGCTCTGTGATGACAAGGCCCAAAATTTTTCCTTCATGCACAGAACTCTCTTCCACCTCCCCTGTTAAAAATCCAATTGATTCTTTTCAGCCTTGACCCCTTTTCTCTCCTATATAAAAGCAATTTATCGTCTGTGTCTTAGCGGGGTCTATTTCTAGTGGAAAAACCAACTCCTACTAAAACCCCCTCGAAGGGTGCTGCTATTGTTTATTAGGCAAAAAACCCCCACCCTTTTTTAAAACCTCCCCACAGCTCCACCATGACGGTTCATATATCAGCATGACCTACATATCCTTTTGCCGCAAAAAGTTTTCAGGGCAAGGGTATAGTTCCCTTCCTTGCCGTTACCCCAATGAACTCCTACCTTTCCCGCTAAACAATCCAACAGGCCTGTGTGCCAAAGTGTCACAGCCCATTCCCCAGTAGTTCCGAAAAACAAGTAGATTAACATGTATCCCAGTTCAACATAATATATCCCACACAATACATGAAAGAACAAAAAAGATTTTTCGAGCAGTCACCAAGTGAGTATTTACAAAAAGGACACCTTCTGAAAGGGGGGAAAAATGAATTTTCCCCCTTTCAAGTACCCTTTAAATTTTTGTCAATTTCTGAGAATATCCAAAGAGAAGGGGAAAATTAACCTTGAATTTTCTAACAAAAATTAGCAAGTAAAAAAAAAATGCTTAAGCCTCTTTTTCAAAGATAAAACAATAAGACAAAAGGGAATTTGTACCATGAGACAATTTTTTTTTTACTTTGGGGGCCCCCCGGAGAGAGGGGGGTCCGCCTGATTGAAATCCCTTTTGTTCTTGATGGTGAAAAATTCAAGGACACAAGGGTCATGAAAAGGTATTAACGGAGAAAACCAAAAACAATATGCCTTTCCTAGGTAACAAAAAAAGAGAGGGACCAAAAAAAATGTAAAATTCAAGTTAGTATTTGCCTTTATTATGCTTTATAGTAATACCGTCCAGGATTTTTTAAAAATGTGCCAATAAAAAAGGATTTTAATATATTTATTGTTTTCTTTTATTTTTAACTATCTCTGCATTCTAGGTCCTGCAGTCCAACATTTTTGTTTTATGCATTTTTTGTACTTTTTTTCTTGGGTTTTTTCTTTTTCAATTAAAAGTGTTTACTTGCCCGGTTTCTTTATTGGTGTTAGTTTTTGTTTGAGTAGTAATAAACATTTTCTGGTAAGGGGGGGGAGGGGGGGCTTCTGTGTATGTCACTGGTTGACAATCTTTAAAAAAAAACAAGCATTTCCTTACTCCAAAGCAATAGATTACCTTTCAACAAAAACTAATAGATTCTTCAATAAATGCTTTATATGGTTTTATGCTATCTCTGAAAAAAAAAATATTTTTTTTTAAAGGTTTTGCAAGCAGAATTTCTAAAAATTTTAGTTGTGAAAAGTACAAACTCTTCTTTGGTTCTATATATTTGAACATGTTTTCGTCCTTAGAAGGTCTTTAAAATTTTGATAAATATAACCTCAGATGAAAAAACAACAACACCCAATTCAACCCTTTTTTTTTTTTAATTTTTTTAACAAAAAATTTGCCAACTTGTAGAACCCCCCTTTGCACAATAAAAAAAGTAAATTTTTTCTGGGGAATTTTTTGGCCCCTTCTTTTTTACAATGATTTTAGTTCTTTAAGGTCTGTGGGATTATTTTTTTAAAAATTCTCTTAAGGGCCTACCACAGATTTCAATTTCGCTGGGGTTTGGGGCTTTGACCGCGCCCTTGCTAAAACCTTTTTTCTTTTCTTTTTTTTCCCCTACTGTTTTATATTTTTTAGGGCTTGGATTATTGTCCGTTTTTGACCCCGTTTCGCCAAGCTTAAAGGGGGTTTTCTCAGAAACTATCAAGTGCAGGAGATTGTTATCTCTAACTGTTTAAAAAAAGCCATCTTTTCAGTGCTCACAGCACATGTACCCTTTTTTTTTACGCGTAATCTTGTAAATCTAAAGTTCATTGGGGGCTAAGCCAAAACGGGGGAAATTGTGGGGAAAGTGTTTTAGAGTTAAGTTTGTATGGAAAAAACCCTTTAAGTGTTGGATAGATAGCCTCACAAAAGAAAACTTTGATGCAAGGAATTCATAGCTGATTTAATAATGCATTTTGCCCACAGCTGTGGCTATTACCTTCCCCCACGAAACTTGCAGTAGGCATAAAATATTTGTGCTGATATGATTGTTTGTTTTTCTCCAAATGTGTTAATTGAGTTATGGCCAAACCTCCACTTTTGGGTTTTTCTTCTAAAGGACATTTCTCCAGAGAAGAAAATTTTTCGAATTTTAACATTGCAAAACTTAGGGCCATGCTGCCATGTTAAATTTTTTGGGAAAGAGGGGGCTTTTTTAGGCAACTTTTAAAAAATAGGGCATTCGGGTTCATTTTTTTTTTCTCAATGTATTGTAATAAAACTTAAAAAATTTAAACATTTTTTTGGCCTGTGGGTCTGGAAATTTCATCAAAAAATTGGGGTCCACCCCTGGGAAAATTGTTTTGTTTGGGTTTTTCCACTTGTGAATAACCCTTTTCAATGGGGAAAATGGCCCTTAAAATTGGAAAAAAAAGGGCCCCTTAAATTTCCCCCCCAGATTGATGGGCTGAAAAAGTTGGTTTGAAAGGTAACGGGATGATGCCCTTTTCCCCCCCTTCCCCTTTGTGCAAAACACACTAAAAAGCCCGGGACCAGCAAAATGCCAAACCCCTCCCCTTTTAAATAAAAGGGGGTTCACACTTTCGAGGGGCCCAGTAATTTATTAATCAAAAAATTTAAATTTTACCCGCACCGGGAAAGCAAACTTACTTGTTAATTCCTATAAAAGCAAAAAGGGTGTATTTAAATTTTTTTTTACAAAATGTTTCCCTGAAATTTTGTCTAGTTTTTTTTAAAAAAAATCATATCATTGTGGAATCTGTTATTTTTTGGGTTATTATCTGAAAGGTTGTATTTTTTATTTTTTAAACCTTCATATTTTTTTTTTAAAATCAGCCCCGAAAACTTTAAAACCATTAAAAATTCAAAAAGGTGAACCTTTCTAAAATGATTTATTTATCAGTATTAAAAAATTTTCCCAAGATTTAAAAAATGCAAAGAACATTAGCTGTATAGAAAAAAAAAAACGGGTGGGGGGACCCACTACCCTTCCTACTCAGTATGGGCTGGTCTAAACTTTTTTTACCCAGGATAAACTCGGGGGAAAATAGGGTACGTATTTACCCTTTGGAAAATAATGGAAACTCTTTAAAAAAAATTTGGGTGGGGGGAAATAAAGTTTTGGGAAAAAAGGTGGAACAAAAAAATTGCCTTGAAATTTTAATCTCGTTACAATAATGATATGGTATTGTCAGACCAGTTACATTAGTCTAGGCTCTCGTTATCTAAACACCAGAACTGCTTTTCTAAGGAAGTTGTTTATTTGCATAGAGCAAAACTGCTGCAGAAACCCCTTACTTATTTTCCCCCTTTTGGGGGCTTCCCTGTCAAAAAACAAATTCACCAGCTGGGAAAAAAACAAAAAATTTTTCCCAAACGGGAAAGGGCCCCCGGCTTTTGTCCACCCAAGTTATCAATGTTTTCCCCCAACACTTTCCCTTTAAAAAACACATTTCAGAACTTTTAAAAAATGCCTGCTTTAAAAACCCAAATTCACGTAAACCCCTTAGCATAAGCTCGTATTATACAAAAAGTTAATTAGTGATACACCGCACTGTAAAAAGGGAGCATGCATTTGTGACATTTTGGAATAATATGTGGTAGGGGGTCTCAAGGATATGACAACAAGTAATTAGATCCAAGGAGTCTGCTCTAGATTGAGTTTTAAAAGATAAAAATAGTCCTCTTCTAGTTGACACAAAAATAGCATGGAAAAATTCGTGTTTTTTGACGTGCCCTGAGGGTTTCTCCATTGTTTGACTTTTATCCCAAAGTAACACATTATATACAGTGGGTTGCAAAAAATGTTCCTCATTTTTAAACATAGTAGCCACAAATCTAAATGTATTTTATGTGATACAACAACACAAAGTAGCAAATATTTGTGAAGTGTGAATGATACATGCTTTTCCAAAATTTTGCAAACATGCCTATGTATTTAGCTCCCCATAGCAAATACTTTGTACGACCCCCCTTTTATCTGAAATACAGTGCAGTTTTTGGGTTTTAGTCTCTACGTAAAGTTTTTGAGGGAGGGAATTTTTGCCCAATTTTTGCTAAACCATAGTTTGGGTTGGGGCAAAATTTGGCACGCAATTTTCAGCCCGCCCAGATTTACAATGGATTTAGGTTTGGGACTGTGACGGGCCATTTAACACGGGGAATTTGCTAGACTTTATCATTTCATTGTAGTCCCTTGTTATAGGGTTCTTTTCCTGTGGTGAAACAGTCAATCTTTTTTTAGCTTCTAACATGTTTTCCTCCAGAATTGCCCTGTATTTAGCTCCATCTATCTTCCCATCAGTTCTCACCAGCTTCCCAGTTCCTGCTGGAGCAAAACCTCCCCACAGCTTGGTGCTGCCACCACAATGCTTCACAATGGAAATGGTGTATTTATGGTGATGTGCGGTGTCGGCTTTCCCCCACACACATCATTTGGCATTCAGGCCAAAAAGTTCCATTTTGGTCTCATCTGACCAGAGCACCTTCTTCTACATGCTTGCTGTGTTCCATACATAGCTTTTTGCAAATCAAACAGGACTTCTTATGGCTTGGTTTTAAAAAGTACTTTCTTATTGCTACTCTTCCACAAAGACCAGATCTGTGGAGTACAGGACTAGTAGTTGTCTTGTGGACAGATGTTCCCACATGAGCAGTGGATCTCAGCAGCAACTCCAGAGTGACCTTAGACCTCTTGGCTGCTTTGTTAATTAGTGTTCTCCTTGTCTGGGCTGTCAGTTTGGGTGGACAATCATGTTTTGGTAGGTTAGCAGTTGTGCTATCCTTCTCCATTTATGAATAATGGATTGAACAGTGTTCCGTGAGATGTTCAGAGCTTGAACTATTTTTTTAAAGCCCAACCCTGCAATATACTTTGCCACAACTTGCCCTGAGCTGTATTGTGTGCTCTTTGGTTTGTATGACATTTTTTGTTCATTAATGTACTCTAAGCGTCTGTCTACATGGCAAGGATTTATAGTAATTTTTTATGAGGGGTTTGGGATCAAGAATCAGTTTGAAAACTGATTGTTAAGCATCCCCATAAACCTCAATTGGAAATTCGACTGCTAGTCTACATGCACAGATTTTATGAGATGGGATTTCAAAACTCATGGCTTTGCAAAAAACTTGGAACATGCACATTTTTCTGTTGGATTTCCAATAGAAAATGTACTGTTCAATGTTAATGAGCCGGCTGAATCTGAAATCTGACTGTAAAATCCGCCCCAAAAAAGTGACAAAAAATTATTTTAAAATATCGCTGGATTCTGTTACAGAATCCAACAGGTATTATATAATTGCCATGTGAATGTACCCTAACAAACCTCTGAGGCCTTCACAAAACAGTACAGGGGGCTAAATACATGTGCAGGCCTCATTTTTTTTATTTTTTTATTTTACTAACATTTGGAAAAGCACTTATCATTTTCTTTACACTTCACAAATACTTCTTGCTACTTTGTGTTGCTCTATCAAAAAAAATCAATAAAATAAATTTAAGTTTGTTGCTGTAAAAATTAAAAATGAGGAACCGTTCAAGTGGTAGGAATATTTTTGCAACCCATTATACATTTTATAGAAAAACACCAATTCAAAAAATACAATAAATACCATATATGTTTCTGTAGGGCTTTTTTAAAGACCTTGGGAGACATGTATGAAAACTGTCTAGGTCTAAGACTTTCTCTGTTGCTCACAGCAACCAATCAGAGCTCCTCTTTCGTTCTTTCAGAGCACTATATGAAATGAAAGGGGTGCTCTGATTGATTGCTATGGATAAATTGGATAATAGTAATTAACTTCAATTAGTATGATAAAGTCTACCTTTTCAAGAATCCATCCAGAAGAGCCTCCGATTGTCTAGATTCATGGCCAAATTGGATGCCTAAAACACAACCAACAACCCTGTCTGGAGCTGACTTTGGATCAGGTGTCTCGCTACTATAGTCTTTTAAGATTTACAAAGGGCGTACACATTAAAGATTTCCGCTGACCCACTTCTAATTATCACAGGACACTGAAAATGCACATGTGTAATGATATAACTATTGGTTACGTGCAGGTTAGGTTTGCAGCTCAGAACTGATAACAATCTTGATTTTACAGGTGCTTAAGTGGTGTGAGGTTTGATAATGGATCCAGTGGAATACAGAGCAGTCATCTAGTTCATTTACTTGAAAGGCCGCAGACAAAATGAAACGTTCGATGAGATGAAAGAGGTTTATAGTGATGATTCCCCATCATATGATGTAGTCAAGAATTGGCATGGTCAATTCAAATGTGGTAGAACTTCGGTGTAAACAGCTCTAATTTCAGGGTGCCCCACTCTGATATTGATGAACACACTATCCAGCAAGTGGAGTTCGCCATTTTGGAAAATCGCACTGTAACCATTCGCAACTTAGCCCAAAATATCAAGATTAGTGTGGGGTCCATGGAAAAAAATCATCCAAGACCATCTTCATATGCAAAAGGCATTCGCTTGCTGGGTTCCCCAGCTGCTCACACCTTTCCAGAAGCCGGAACGAGTCGAATGCTCTCAGGCTCTATTGACGATGTGCCATGGAAGCCATGAGGACTTTTCAATAGACCGATCACACAAGATGAAAGTTGGGGCCATCACTATAATCCTGAGACTAAAGTCCAGTTGATGCAATGGAAGCATCATGCTTCACCGCCTCCAAAGAAAGCACGTGCCCAACCCTTGGCAGGCAAGGTCATGCTCACAGTATTCCCATCCCCGACTGCGATTCATGCTTTGTGTTTCTGTACCCTGCTACCCCTCAGCCACCACCGCAAGCAAGTCAAGCCACTTGCGTCGGGCTCGTGTGAAAACCTGGGGCCCCTTAGACTGTGCTCCCTGGTGTGGCTTACATCATCGCTTGCGATAGCTCAGTGGATCCACTATCTGAGGTTGTTACACATATTCTGTAAATATAAAGGTTGGTCCCTCATTTCTTCTGGTGAAACCAAAGATCCCTAGTCCAATATTATATATATAATCATTACGTCTTAGAATTAGTTCTAAAAGTGAAAATTACAGATGTTACAGCTAGTCTGTGATGTTACAGATATCAGAGAGGCATTTGATGGGATCTATAGCTGTGAAAAATACAATAATTGAATACCAAAAAGTATTTCTAAAGACATTTTCCCTGAAACATGATAAATAAAGGCCCAATTTAGTAATATTATAGCTACAATATGATATCATAGATCATGTATGCAGGCAAGATATAGTTTAATGACCTATAGGTCCATACAGTCTGGGATATGTACATAATGGAGATCAATGTGACTAAATGGGTAGTACTGTGGCATTGCAGCACCAGGGTCCTGGGTTCGAATTTGACTTAGGGCAATATTTAGATTTTGTATGTTCTCACCATGTTACACAGGTCAGCTGACACACTTGCTGGGTAGTGTGTTCATCAATAGCAGAGTGGGGCACCCTGGAATTAGAGCTGTTTACACCGAAGTCCTACCACATTTGAATTGACCATGCCAATTCTTGACTACATCAAATGATGGGGAATCATCACCATAAACCTCTTTCATCTCATCGAACGTTTCATTTTGTCTGTGGCCTTTCAAGTAAATGAACTTGATGACTGCTCTGTATTCCACTGGGTCCATTATCAAATTTAAGGACCGAGTTGGCCCCCAATCCAAGTAACACATTTACAACTTCCCAAGTGCATCATAGTCATGATAGTTATAAGAACCATACATTCTGAATAAGCACAAGTATATGCTACTTCATTACCAATGATAGATAACAGCGTTAAAGCAGTATTAACGCCTTTCTACATTACACATGTATAGCTTAGTATAAATGCTGTCTGCTGCATTATGCATAACAGTAGAAATATTAGGACTACTACTTTAAGCCTAAATAACATTACATTATGGATATTATGGAGACTGGGAACAATAGTTTGCATATAGTGATTTTTAGTCAGATAGCAGATGACAGATGTCACCATGTCACCTGTATCTTGTCATGCAGGAAAAAGCATACATAGGATTGCACTAGATTAGTCAACTTTTGTAACCTTACAGTGTCTGTTATATCTGCCTGCAACCTGATCCATTAGATTAATACATGAGACAGTTGTACTTCTATTTATTTTATGGTAAGGCTTGCCATTGTGATACACAGGACTGGAGTGGCTGAAATTTGTAGACAAAAGTGCTGCATCTTCTTCATCTTGGATCCACTATAAGGGCCGTTTTTGCTCACTAGTCTGTACTGCAGTGGAACCAGGTGCATTGCCCAAATGAATGAGTTCAGATCCACACTTGCTTGTACACAAGTGTAGTTGTTGAACATCCGAGAAGTGGGGGCACAAAGCCTATAACACTTCCGGTTCTTGTGTGTGGTGGTGGTTCCTTGTTCCCGTTTCCTGAGACTGGTGCTCTGTCCTCTTTCTTTCTCTTTTAAACCTGGGAACATGACTGTTTGGCTATAATCACACAGAAATATTACATGTGAAAATCATTTGCTTGTTCTTTTCAATGGGAATTCAACACATTTCAAATCTGCAATGTGGAGAAAAAAATACATGTCCGTTCTCTCATGTGGAATCCAGTAGGGTTCCATGTTGGACAGCCATGCTTGAGCAGTTACTTACAGCTACAAGATACAAAATAATAGGTAGCATATGTGGCATAGAAGGAAGATTTGGTTTCCACTGCACTAACAGCTATGGCCACATGGCCAAAAATTAAGGTGTGCACTGAACCTATAGAGCTTCAATGACTAAACATGAAGGCTGACCTCTTGGTTCAGGGGTCGATTGTGGGATTACTTGGTGTTCCTTGGTGCCTGTACGTGGTTTCAGGGCAGATGCCCCTCCCCCTCACCTCCGGCTATCTACGCTGCTGCTTTGGATATTCCATTTTCCTCACAAACTCAAAAAGCATACTGGTATATTAATTGCAGTTTTAGGAAACTGATCATAGTGAGAAAGTAGATGAAAGTAGATTGTGAGCCCCTTTGGAGTTGTAGGAAAATGTGGATGGTGACATACTTCTAAAGTGTGGGAATATGTTGATGCCCTATAAATAACATAAAATCTAAATGAAATTGAAGGGACAAAATTACCAATAATTTAGGAGAAGATGTTAAGCCCTTTCAATGTACTTGTTTTCAATTCAGTTAAGTCACAGAGCAATGGAGCAAATCTTATAAAACTGGCACACATTCTGTTTTCTGGTGCATTTCAATAGATTATTCTTTATCATTGTTCTATGTATTTTACAGGCATCCATGGAATAGTCTGTATGGACCTTTGTAAGGTACTAAACACTATTTATTATTTAACAAAAATTAAGCAAACATAACATAAATTGTATCTACTAGTCTTTGGATTATAATATTTTCTGGATTAATAAATATATTAACCCCTTAAGGACCCAGCCTGTTTTGACCTTCCTGACACAGCCCTATTTTTGAAATCCGACATGTGTCAATTTATGTGAGAATAACTTTTTGACATTTTTACCTATCCATGTGATTCAGAGATTGTTTTCTCGTGAAAACATTGTGCTTAAGTTAGTAAGAAATTTTTATCCATACAATCCTTGTTTGTTTGTGAAAAATATCAAAATTTCATGAAAATTTGGAAGAATTTGCGATTTTGAAAGTTGCAAAATTTCTGCGTGCAAGACACATAATTATTCACCAAAAAATAGTTTATAACCTAGGCATTTTACTATATGCCCACTATAGGTTGGCATCATTTTTTAAATGTCTTTTTTTTTTTTACGACATTAGAGGGCTTTAGAAATTTAGTAGTAATTTCTCACTTTTCAAGAAAATTTGCAATATACATTTTTTTAGGGACCATTTCCAGTTTCTGGCGTGGCTTTGAGGGGCCTGCATGTTAGATACCCCCATTAGTGATTCCTCTGAGAAACTAGACCCTTAACGTATTTACAACACTATTTAGGAAATTTTGATAACCTTTAGATATTTCACAGAAATTAAAGCAAAGGGGGGTGAAATTTCAAAATTTAACTTTTTTTGCAGATTTTCAATTTTTTACCCAAATTATTCACTGGAATACGGTAAATGTGACAGGTAAATGCAACTTAATATCAATTCCCCCAGGTCGCCGTTTTTAGAGATATCCCATATGTGGGCCCTAGTGCAGTATTTGGCTGAACCATAAGCCCCAGAATAGGAGGAGAAACCTATGGAACTCTGGGGTCTCATTTTAAATACTATTTTATTTAGGCGACATTTCATGTTTGGGGACACCCTAAGGTGCTAAAACTTAATAAACACCCCTAAATAGACCGCATATTGGAAACTACACCCCTTTAAGGAATATATCCAGGGGTGCATTGAGTATATAGACCCCACAGGTGATTCACAAATTTTTTTTAGCATAAGGCTGTGAAAATAATTTTTTATTTATTTTTTAATAATCTGCAATTTTAGCTTAAAATGTTTCATATATACAAGGAATTCTGGAAAAAAAGAACCCAAAAAAATTTTTTGTTAAGCAATTTCTTCCAAATTTCGGCAATACCCTACATGTGGGTGTAAACTGCTGTTTAGGCGCATGGCAGGGCGTATAAGGGAGGGAGCGCTATTTGGCTTTTGGAACGCAGATTTTGGTGGGGCCATGTCGCATTTGCAAAGCCCCCAAAGTAGCAAACAGGCAAAACCCATTCCAGAAGTCGCCCCATTTTGGTTTTCAACACCATCAGGGATCTCATCTAGGGATTTTATTCTGCATTTTAAGCAACGGGTGTTTCCATAGTTTTTTTTTAGTTTTGGGCAATGAAAATGGGGGAAAAACGCAGTTCGGTCATTGCTTTTTAATTTTTCAATTTTACAGCATTCGCCGTGCAGTGTAATGATGTGATAACTTCACTATGGGGGGGTTGGTACAATTACAATGATATAGATTTATATATAGTTTTTTCTGTTTTATTACTTTTACACAGTAGAAATACGTCTATAAAAATTTGCGTTTTTATGTTGTCCTATTCTGACAGCCATAACTTTTTTATTTTGCTGTGTGCAGAGCTGTGTATGGGCGTGTTTTTTGCTGGATGAGTTGATTTTTTTAAATTGGTACCTTTATGGGGTGCATATTTTTTGCTATGTTCACTTTTTATTAAGGTTTTTGTGAGATGTTTTGAACAAAATACAGCAATCTTGGTAGTGTTTTTTATTTTTATTTTTATAGCGGTCACTGTACAGTATATATGACATGGTAGCTTTACTTAGCAGGTCATTACGATACACCGATACCCAATTTGTATATTTTTTTTATTTTTACTGCTTTTATACAATAAAAAACACTTTTAAAACCAAAGGAAAATACGTTTTTTTTGCATCGCCATAGTCTGAGAGCCATAACTTTAAATTTTTCTGTGCTTGGAGCTGTGTAGGGACTTGTTTTTGCGAGATGATTGGGACGTTTTTTATTAGTATAATTTTTGGGGGACAAGGCTTTTTGATCGCTTTTAAATCCGTTTTTTGGAAGCCAGTGTTATGAAAATACTGCAACCCTAGTAGTGTTTTTGTTTTTATTTTTTAACAGGGCTCCCCCGTGCAGTATCCGTTTATAAGTTGGGTTTACTTTTGGGTCGCTACGATTATGGCGTTACCCAATTCATATAGTTTTTTTTTATGTTGAAGCACTTTAAAAAAGAAAAGAAAAGTGGTTTTAGTGTGTAAAACAATATTTATGCATCGCTATC
Source organism: Phyllomedusa bahiana (assembly GCA_025379985.1). NCBI lineage: Eukaryota > Metazoa > Chordata > Amphibia > Anura > Hylidae > Phyllomedusa > Phyllomedusa bahiana. Next base: position 5,721 of record JAODAL010062823.1, on the reverse strand, counting down.
TTCTGAGAGCTATACATTTTCTATTTTTCCGTATACAGAGCTGTATTTAAAGGGCTTTTTTTTGCGGGATGAACTGACGTTTTATGTGTGACACCCACGCCCGATCGCGCGAACTCTGCTTTAGAGTTTGCGCGATCCTCAGGACGTATCCATACGTCCAGGTGCGTGAACCCCCAAACGACCTGGACATATGGATACGCCCAAGGTCGTTAAGGGGTTAATACTTATTATATATTATATATAATATATTATTTGCAAGCTTCAAAAACCTCTAGAGAGACAATCCAAAATAAATTGCAAATATGACAAATGAACACCCTACATTCTTTTTCAGTGGAGTACTAGAATTACATCCATGTGAATGGAGTTGTTTCTGCTGCATCGCATGGTTTTTGGAACGCCTTAGGCTAAGTGCACATGATGAGTATTTTAAGTCGGAATCCACGCGGATTCCAACTTGAAATACTGATCTAAAACCGAAAGTAAACCATTAAAAGAAAATATGCTTGTAATTCATACATGCCTATTTTTGTTTTTCCGCCATAATAAAAAACTTAAAACATGTTCATTCTTTGGTCAGAAAACGTGTGGAAAATTACTGTTGATGTTAATTCGAGTAGCTAAAACCTTGTGTAAAAGGTGCCCCAAACATTTGTATGTAGTTTTTAACACGGATTTGTCTCCAAAACCACATAGAAATTAATGAGACTTGTTTCTGTTTGTAAACCACAAGTAAAAAAAATCAACCCCAAGTTCACATGTAATACCATGTACTCGTTGAAAACTGTGTCGTCTGACGGCAGAATCAGACGCGTTACGCAGAATCAGAATCAACGGCAGAATCAGACACGTTAATTTTACTCGTCATGTGGACATACCCTTATGCAACCAGCACCCATATAAAGAGGCAGACACTCTCTATGGTGACTCCATGAGGCATGGCATTTTCTATGGGAGAATACATTCTTACTACAGCATGTCTCTATATAAAATAATACAGTATGAGCCTATATATTTCTATAGAGGCCATATTACAGATCTATACATAACAGATATGTAATAAATCCATTTGCATAATGGCTAGCAAAGACAACTTCCATAGGGATCTATGTGCATAGCCTTTCTGTATGGATAAAGATATGTAAACAAGTAGTAATTCCATGTCAGAATGGATGAACACCACCCAATTATTACAAAACGTGAGAACTATGGGCGGCATATATGAATTTTGGTGTTTAATTGCCAATTTTCATGCGCATAATACTAATATAGAATGTGCCTGATTTATGAACCCGCTCTACTGTGGGTCATAAATCAGGCACATTCTAGCGCTAATATGATATGTCTGGCCCCGGTAAACCACTTTGAAAGAGGTTTACCTGTTCCAGCAGTAATGTGCCTGGATTTGTTGTACTGAAGCTATAAATCTATAGCTTTGCATGGTTCTAGAGCTTTGTAATGATGGTTCTAGAAATTGTAATGATCTGACAAACTTTGACAATGGTTAATGCATTTTTCAGACCAAAAGACGCACTGGACCCTAAGACCCACGTAGGTTTTAGAGGAGAAAAATAGGAAAAAAAATTTGAAGCACAAAGTGTGGGCTGAAAGGTAGTTTTTATTGATACCATTTTGGGGTAGATGTGACTTTTTAAACACTTATTATTCCAATTTTTTGGGGATATGAAATCACCAAAAAACCCCACAATTTTGGCTTCCTGCTGCCATGGCAACCGATTCCTCCCCCTGTAATTACATTGCGGCGGGAGGGTGATCGGGCGCTGGAGTGATGCGCAGCAGCATCCCTCATTCAGTTAGACGCTGCGGCTGCGATTGCCACAGTGACTAAACTGTTAACAGCAGGGACGGAGCTGGCTCCATCCCTGCTGTTAGTGGCAACTGCCGGCTGTACTGATCAGCTCTGCCGCCGCTGTGCAGCACTTCTCGGGCCCCAGGACCTGGAGAGGAGCGTATGGGGAAGCGGAATCGTGTTTAACCCTTAACTACTGCCAGCGGCTTCCTGCAGCATCGCTTCTTCTCACCCTCCTACACCCCTGAGAGAGCACATTCGGACTGTAGGACGCACCCTCAATTTCCGCCTTGATGTGTCTTATTGTCTGAAAAATACGATAAATGTACTGAATGATCAGAGCTGGATCGGAGCATCAAAATTTTTGAGGGTGCCCCCCAGTTAAAGTGGAAAGCAGGCCTTTTCCTGGGGGGGGGCGAGGCAGGCGATTGCCTGAGGATCCCCCCCTGACTTGGGGGCTTTTTTATAACAGTCGAAAGAGCCAGCAGCATGTGGTGCAGGGAGGAGGAGGACGGACTTTCCCCGTCCTGACCCCCCCCCTGAAACAGGTCGCGGGGGGGGGGGGCCCCGGGTTTTCACCGGGGCCACCTGCGATGCGGGTCCCTCGGTCGGTGCTCTGCCCCCAGGAGACCCTGGAGCTGATACGTGTAAGCAGCGTGATGATGTCACGTTCTTACACCCTCAGCAGCGCCGGAACGGGACGCGCGACCAAGGTGGCTTTTTTGTTATTTTAAAATTTACTTACAGGGGCATCCATGGTACGGGGGGCATCAGGGTACAGGGGGCATCATGGCAAAGAGGGGATCCGGGCTACAGGGGGCATTAGGGCTACAAGGGGACACACGGGGCTCTGGGGCAACGGGCTACAAGAGGGACACGGCTACAAGGGGGCAGCACTTGTACAGGGGCATCACTGGCACAAGGGGGGCACACGGCTACGGGGGGGATCACTGCTACAGTGGGGCATCACTGGCTACGGGGGGATACTGCTAAAAGGGGGGGCACAAGGGACGGGGCATCACTGGCACAGGGGCATCACTGGTACGGGGTGGCATCCTGGCTCAAGGGGCATCACTGGTACAGGGGGCATCACGGGTACGTAGGGCCTAGGGACTACAGGGGGCACCGGGGCTACAGGGGGGCCTCACTGGCTAAAGGGGGGTCAAGGGCTACAGAGGGGCTCAGGGCTACAAGGGGGGGCATACTGGAAAGGGGGGCATCACGGGCCAAAAGGGGGGGCATAAAGGCTACAGGGGGCATCACTGGTACAGTGGGGCTTTCAGGGACTAAGGGGGAAATCCGGTACGGGGGGCCTCACTGGCTACAAGGGGGCATCAGGGCTAAAAGGGGGGATCAGGGCAAAGGGGGATCACGGTACAGTGGGGTTACAAAAACGGGGGGGCATCACGGGTTTAAAAGGGGGCACCCGGGCTAAAAGGGGGGAAATCACGGGCTCAGAGCATCACGGGCTATGGGGCACCTGGTACGGGGGCATCACGGGCTAAAGGGGGGCAATCATGGCTACAAGGGGCATCACTGGCTACAAGGGGCATCATGGCTATGGGGGCATCCCTGGCTCGGGGGCTATGGCACAAGAGGGGCATCACTGGCTACAGGGGCATCCGTTAAAAGGGGGGGCATAACTGGTACGGGGAGCTCACGGGCTACGGGGGGGGCATCACGGGCTACGGGGGCATCACGGGTAAGGGGGCATCACGGGCTACAAGGGGGGCTCACTGGCGACAGGGGCATCACTGCTACGGGGGGCTTCCTGCACGGGTTTCATCATGCCAAGGGGGGCATCATGTTTCAGGGGGCATCCGGGTACAGGGGGGGCATCTAGGGGCTACGGGGGGGCATCACCTGGCTACGGGGGGGACCATGGCTAAAGGGGCTACTGCTACACGGGCATCCTGGCTACGGGGGGCATCCTGGCTACGGGGGGCATCACTGGCACAAGTGGGGCATCATTGCTTGGGGGGGGCATCACGGGCAAAGGGGGGATATTACGCTACAGAGGGGCATCAGGCTAAAAGGGGGGCATCTACGGGCCCACAGGGGCATCCCTGGTTAAACGTTGGCATCTACGGGCCACGGGGGCATCATTGGCTCGGGGGGGATTACCGGGCTACAGGGGGGCATCATTGGACGGGGGCATCATTGGCTAAGAGGGCATAAAATGCTTCAGGGCTACTCCGGCATAGGGGGCTACTATGTGGCTAAAAGGGGGCATATTACATGCAAGGGGGAATACCGGGCTACAAGGGGGCATAAGGGGCTACGGGGCATCATTGGCACAGGGGGGGGCACAACGGCTACAGGTTGTACTCCCTGGCTCAGGGGGCTACTACTGGCTACCATATGAGGTCTATAGTTTTGGGGAAATTTGTATGATTAGGAAAAGAAAAGTGCTGAAAAATTGAGGAGTTTAAAAATTTTTGTTTTGTAAATTTTACTGAAGGCCAAAGGTCGTCAGGCCCTTGGGGACAGATGGAGAAAAAGAAAGACTCTTCAAGATGTCTCTTGTATCCTAAATATAACTTTACTGTAATCATTTATATGTCTCAGGCCTGTGTTTACGGGATCCTCATTGTATTTACTGTAAAAGCCGGTAATATTGGGGAAAATTAAAGGTTTTTTATTCAGTAATGGGCAGTTTGTATTTTTGTAATGTTGGTTATGTGGCCCTGGTGTGGTGGTATTATTTGGTACTGTGGTTGGTGATTTGGGTTTTGGGTTTTGGGTTTTGGTTTTGTTTGGTTTTTTTTTAATTTTACTTTGACAAAAAAAATATTTTTTTGAAATTTTGGAAAGCTTTTGGTTTTTTTGGTTTGGTGGGAAATTTTTGGGGATGTTCGGGGGGGGGGTTTCCACCCGCCCCGAGTGAATTAGCTTTTTAAAAGGCCCCGGGGTAATACCAAATGGGTCCCCTGGAAAAAATAAAAAATTTCACGGGTATTTACCAAGGGGGGTTTTTTTTGAAATTTAAACCCCTCCTTGTTTCAAACCCCCTTCCCACCCACCGGGGGTTTCCCCCCCATTTTGCAAAAATTTGCCTTAAATTTTAATCAAACCCTTTTCTTTTCAATACCCCATTTCTTTTTTCCCAAAAAACCCCCCCCCCCTCCCCTGTCAAAACCCCCCCTCTACAAACCCCCCGTAGGAACCCAAAAACCCCCAACCAACCCCTTTTCGACCAAAAATTTTTTTTTTTGTGGGGCATGAAAAAAAAAAACAAAAAATTTTTGCCTTAACCAGCCGGTTTTTGATTTCCCTTTGGTTTTTGTTTTTCCCCAATTGGGGCCCCTTTCCGGTAAACAAATCAAATTTCCCTTTTTCCCCCTTTTCCGGTTGCATTTTATTTCAATTTTCACTGAGGGGCCCCTTTTTTTTAAAAAAAAAGTACCAAAAAACAAAAAAATGGGAAAAACCCTAAGGGACCGGAACAAGGGGTATGGAATAAATTAGTTTTTGATGCGTAACAAAAGAAATATTTACCCCCCCTGGGTCTTTCAAAAAATGTGGTCCAGCTCAAACCCTTTTGGTTTTTTGGTTTTCCCAAAGCTTTTTTGGGGGTTTGGAAAAAATTAGGGGTTTTTTTTTTGGTGATTTGTGTTATTTTAAAGAAAAATTGACCCGTAAAACCCTTTAAAGTTGGACAAGGAAAAAAGGGGGGGGGCTTTTGGGAGGGAGGTTTTGGGGCAAGGAAGGGGGGTAATTTGGAGGGAAAGTTTTTAGGATGCCCCATAATTTATGGGGAAAACCCAAAAAGAAAAAAATAAAAAAAAAGATTTTTCCCCCGGCCCTTTTTTTAAATCTTTTTTGGGTTTTGGGGGGTTTTTTGCCCCTTTTAAATTTTAATTTTTGGGGGGAAAAATTTAAAAAATTAGGCAGGGGGGCGAATTTTTTTT
>JAODAL010062822.1:0-19555 GCA_025379985.1 Phyllomedusa bahiana | reverse complement strand
GGGACATTTATCTTTTTCCTTTTTGCTGACGTCACTGGTTTGCAGGAGGCTGCCCCCCCCCCTCAGAACCCTAGACAGTGGCCCTGCGGGGCCGGAGGCAGCGCAAAAGGGGGGGAAGAAGAACAGCACAGGGGTATGTACCAGGCCCCCCAAACCCCCCCCCCCCCCATTTTCGCCCCTTTTGCATTTTTCACCCCCGGAAACCCCCCTCTGGCAGCCCCTCCCCCCCCTTTTGAAAATCTCTTTTTCCGCCCCCCGGGATTCCCAAAACGGCCCCCCCTGACACCCCAAATTTCCGCCTCCCTGCCCCCAAATCGCCCCCCCCTCTGACACCCCACAGGCCCCCCCCCCCCCATCTGGAAGCCTCCTTCCCCCTCGACACCCATTCACCCCCCCCCCCATCCCCAAACCCGCCCCAGCCCCCCTACCCCCCACTCAGGCCTTTCCCTCCTCCCAGCCCCCAAATTGCCCCCTCTCTCCCTGACACCCCCCCCCCTGCCTGACCCTTCACTAAACCCCCTTTTCCTCCCTGCCCCAACCTGACCCCCACTTGACCCCCCCCCTCCCCTGACCCCTTCCCCCCCACACCCGCTTTTTAAAACCCCGACCCCCCCCCCCCCCCCCCCAAAACACTTTTTTCCCTCTTTTCCCCGGGCTACCCAGTTTTCCCCCACATGCTAAAAGAGCTATCCAAAAAACCCCGGGGAAAAGGGCTGGGGGCACCCACCCCCCCACAGCAGGCACCTAGCTTTCCTGGACGCCTGCTGTGACCCATGTCACCCATTTTTCCCAATGCGGGAATTAACCCTATCCGGGCCAATGTGGGAAAGCTGGTGAAAACCCTCCACAGCGGGGGGGGTTCCGGGGGAAAGCGGGGTGTTTTAAGGGGCAAATTGGTTTGCCACTCAGTTTTCCTTTAAACACCGGCGGGGGATGTTACCCAAAATTTTTTTCCAAAGGGCACTGGGGAGGCTATAAAGCACCCGGGAAAGCGGGGGGCACACCCCCCCACGGGCGGGGCCCCCCACCTTTCCTAGATGCCTGCTATGGGGATGTCATCCAGTTTTCTCGGGGACAGAAATTCTATTGGGCATCCCAGAAAGCTGGGTGACCCCCCCCCCCCCAAAGCAGGTGCCCCAGGAAAGCGGGGTGTTTACCCCCTTTTTGTGGGGGAAAGTTGTTTTTTTTTTAAAAAGGTTTCCCATTTGGAAAACGAGGGAAATTGGGTTTGACCAGGGAAACAACATTGCATTATTTCATAAAAAAAGGGTTTAAACCCGAGGGCGGGGCCCGGGGAGTTTTTAAATTTAAATAAAGTGTTTTTTTTCTGTTTCTGTTGGTTTTTTTCTTTTTATTCCAGAATAGAAAATAGGGGTTTTATCAGACAAAAACAAACTCCCCATTACTATCGCCGTTTTGGGTGCCACCCCACAGTTTTTCTTTTTTCCCCAAAAGGCTGACACAAATTTTCCCCCCTGCACAATTACCCCGGGGCCCCCAAAGCGAAAACCGGGGGAAACGGGAAGAGCGGAAACCCGCCCAAGGAACGACCGTCTAATGTGAGGGTCCACTTCGAAACAGCTGCAGGGGGGGGTATTTTTAGAAGGGGAAATTAAACCAAACCCGATGGTTCTTCCCATTCTGATAGAAAAAGGCTGTACTGTCCATTTTCCCTTGGCGGGTTTAAGGAAATTTGGTGGGGGCCCCCAAATTCTTTTTTTTTTTTAAAAATGTTTTTTTAAAGTAAAGTTTTTTTTTTCTGTTTCGTGTGGTTTTTTTCATTTTTTTTTCCCCAAGATAGAAAATACGGAATCGCCCGACACTCCCCTTTTCTTTTCCGCCCCGTGCTTGTGTCACCCAAGCAGTGTTTTTTTGGGCCCAAAGGGCTGCACAAACCCCCCTGCACTATTACCCCCCCCCGGTACCCAACGCACCGGGGGTACGGGGAAGAGCTGTAATTTTTCAGAACGGACCGCAATGTGGGGGCCCAAATTTCCCTGGGGGCGGGCTGCAGGGTGGTATTTTTTAAAGAAGGGGAAATTTTACCAGAAAGATGGTTCTTCCCTTTCTGAAAAAGAAATCGGGCCCCTCCCTTATGCCCCTTTTTAAAAACCGGGCGGTTTAGGGGAAATTGGGGGGGAACCCATGTCCTTTTTTTTTCAAAAATGTGTTTTTTGAGTGAGAATCTGCACAAGGAAAGCACTGTAATAAAATTAAAAGGTGGGCCCACTGTAGTATTCCCCAAAAAAATAAATGATTTTCAAAAAAAATAAACAATGGGGGTTTTCCCCCCAAATTTTTCCATAACCAACCCCAAGGTAAAACCGACAGCGGCAGCCTGATACTATCAAAAAAGGGGAAGGTCCATGGAAACGGGTTTCCCGCCCAAAACTAAGTTTAAACCACCCCCACAGCCCCCCCAGAAGGGGCCCAAAACACATTAAGAGTCCACTTCTGAGGGTTTTACCACCCTTTTCCCCGGGTCCCCCTGGGGGTTTTGGGGTATTGGGGACTAATAGTGACATGGGGTTATTGTCGCCTTGGGGGTGACAAAAACTCCCGGGCTGAAACCAACCCCGGGGCCGATATTAAATTAGAGGCATCTACAGACACCTCCATTTCTTCACGGAAAAAAGGGAAAAAAAATTATAAAGAAACAAAAAAAAAAGCATTTTAATTTAAAAATAAACCCTCCCTGACCCCGGGCCCCCCCGGGGAAACCTTTATATTTTCAGAAATAAAATGCTAAAACTTTTTTCTGATGTATTCAAAACAAACCCAATAATTTTAAACCCCAAACCCTTGGGAAACCCATGAGGGTCAGGGCTGGGGGGGCCCCGGTGTTTGGAGAACAGGCCAGACCCACCCCACAATCTCCAGGGGTTTGTTTTTTTCTTCCCCCTTTCAGGGGATTGTTTGTATCCCTTTTGCCTTTCCCTCCTCTCTCCCCCCTTTCCGCCTATTTCAAAAACAAAATAGAACCCCCACCTACACTCTAAAACCCCCCTTGACCACAATGTATCGCCCCATATCCCCCCCAATTTCCTTTCTATCACCATATGAGGATTTTACAGAGGGGGAAATTTTGGTAGGGGGGGATGGAAAGTACGGAGTCTAAGATTTTTTGGTGGGGGTTTTAAATCTGCAGGGACTGGGCTGGGAGAATCAAAAAGGGCGTTTTGGGAAGGAATGGAGAAAAGGAACAAAACCCCCAACAGAGAAGCCCGTCACCTGTGAGTCACAAATTTTGTTTTACGTAATCACTAATGCTCCGCGCCTTGTAAAACTGCTACCCTTCCCCCATAAGGTCACTGTATTTCGGGAATAGGGGTAGTAATGAAAGGGTTTAAAAATTTTCGGGGAATCAGAAAGGGCTGAAAAAATTCATTCACTATGTGGTGGGATAATGTCGAAAAGGTGTTGTGATATTTTTAAAACCCACTATTTTGGTGGTGATTTGGGGTTCTTTGGTGGATGGAATTTTTTCAGTCCTATTTAATGGTGAAAATGGGTCATGATTTTAAAAATTATTTTTGATCTTTGTATTGTTGTATTGATAATTTTAATTTTTTGGGTCAAAACCCGTGGGGGAAAATTTGCACTTTGAAACAGCAGTTTTAAGTGGTCACTGAAAAAAACTATTAATAGCGGAAACTTCCATAGAAAATTGCCTTAAAGCAATTTGATGTATTTTTTTTAAAAATTCCCGTACATTACTTTATATAAATACATTTTTACAGACCCAAGTGGCCCGCTGTTGTTTTTGCCTTTGGGGCTGTTTGGAGGTGGGGGCCCATTTTTTGTTTGGGGGGGTTTGGGGTCAGGCATGCCCCTGGTGGGGATGAAATTTTATTACAAATTTAAACGAATAAAATCAAAAGCAAAAAAACCAATTTTACCCCCAAAAAGGGACCAAGGGGGTTAGATCCCCAGTTTTACACAAAACCCCGTAAACTGTAAATTACCATCAACAGTGAGAAAATTAGGGTGGGATCCCAAATACACAGGGGGCTCGGGCGGGCTTTTATAAAAAACCCTCCATACGGGTCCCCTTTAAAGGGGTGGGAAACCAAATGGAACACAGGCCGCAGACGGGTATTTCCCCCAAAAACATATAAAACCATATAGGGGTTTAAAACCCAATGTACATATGATTTGGCAGCCCGTATATTACACCCCCCGGATCCCCCCCTCAGCTTTAAATATTCTAGAGTACCCGGGGCTCTACATACCAAATATTACCACCATAGAGTGACGATATAGGGGTAGAAAACCTTTGCACACGGGTTTTTGGCAGATTGTATATAAATTTCCCCATACAGTGCCCAATAGGGGTTAATACCAGTGTACACAACTCAAAAACCGTGTATTCCCTTTCCATATTTTAGACCATAAGGGGTAATCCCAAAATTGGGTACAAAGGCTCTGCAGACGGGTAAAAAACCCCAAAAACCCAAATGACCATAATATGAAATTTGCCATTGTACACAAGTTTCGCCAACTGTAAATAACCCCCCAACAGTGACCATAATTGGAAAAACCCAAATGTAAAACGGGCTCTGCAAAATAAAGTGATTATTGTGCATTTTACATCCAGGCACCACAGGTAATTTTCTCTGATAATTTTGTTCACATTCCCCTTTTCTTTTGATCCGTGCAGCCCCCAAATGATGACTTCCCCCGGGCCACCACTTGTCCCTAAAATTTTTGGATACAAAAAACTTAAATTCCACTTTTCCCAAACACCTCCCTCACTTTCCTACCCTATTTTACAAACTTTGCAGCAATGGGAGACAGGTAAAAAGGGCCAAAACCCCTTAAAAGGCACGTTCTTCTGGAGTGGGTGGGGGGAAACAGAAGAAACAAAATCCCCGGGAAAATTTGTGTTTACAGGTTTTTCCCTTACCCCTCAAAAATCATGTTCCCAAAGGTAGGTGGGGTAAAAAGGTACGAAATGGCCTCTTTAGGTAAAAGAAAAAGGGGCCTTAAGTAGTTGGAAAGGCCCCAGGTAGGTAAGTGGGCCTTTCAGGAAGGGGGTTTTGTGGGCCCCAGGTAAGGTTTTGGGTTTAACCCCCAGTTTGGGGTAGGTTTTTTGGGCCCCAAAAAGGGGGGCTGCGGGCTTCCAGGAAAAAAAGGGGGAACCCAGGAATAGGGGGCGGACGGGGAGAAAAAACAGCCCTGGCACTAACCCCCAGCAGCCCACAAACAATACCCCTTTAAAAATTTTTTTCCCTTGTTCTCGCACCCTGCCAATTTCTAAAAAAAAACTAACTAAAAGGGCATTTTCCCCAGGGAAACTTTTTTTTCCGGCCTTTTTTTCAGAGGGTTTAAAATTTTTTGCAACCGTTGAAAAAAACGGGCCGAAAACAAGCCCAAGGGCTCCAGGGAAAAAACCCGGGCAGCACCCCCCACTGAAAGGGGTTTTTAAAACGCAAAACCCCCCCTGAAAAACTTTTCAATTTGGGCCACTTTCCTTCCCCTTTCCGGGTTTTTCCCAGACAAAAAAGGGCAACATGTATGAAGGGGTTTTTTACCCCAAAATTTTTCCCTGGGGGTACACTGGGGGCCTTCCCCCCAATCCCGCTGGGGCCCGGCAGCGTTTTGGGCATTTTTGGCTGGGGCCCCATCCCCTGAAGGGGGGGGCCCATGGGCGGGAAAATTTGCGCGGAAGGGGCGGGGTTTGAAAAGGGCCCGGGGGGGGCGGAAACCGGCGCGCCGTATAGTCCGGGGCCCATGAAACCAACGCGGTTTTCCCCAAAAAACCCGCGGGCGCCGGCGTTTCCGACAAGCAAACCTGGTTTTTTTTTTGGTCAAAAAACCTCCGCCGGGGGCGAAGTAAAGCAGGATGGGAACTTTGGCAGGGAAGGGGATCGAAGATCGCGGACAGGAAGTCCCCGGCGCCCCCTCCCTCCGGCAGCAGGTTTGGATTCCCAAAAAAAAATCGTCCTTTAAAAAGGGGGAAAATTCAAAAAGAGGGGTAAATGTAAAAAAATTTACACAAAAAAAAAAAAAAAAAACTTTTTCCCCAAAACCTCTAGAGGGGAAAAACCAAAATCCAAGAAAAATGATATTGGAAATTTGCCGGGTCAAATACAGTAAAAGCAATTCTTGAAACCTAGTTCTCAGTGGTCGCATAACCCAGCCATCAGAAATAGAGCACAAAGTCCCATTCTATCCTATGGAGTGAGTTTGGACCAATATCATAATCCCACGCGGTATAATTCAAAATACAGGAAAAAAGAACAGAAACAGACTGATTGTGCTGAGCTAGCGGGAGCTTGGCATATCCCAGCCAATCAGACGCAAACTTACTTCTCCCATTATAGTCAGAGAGATGGGGCTTCTGAATCTCGGCGCTCAGCGCCCGTGCCGCATAATAATTAATAAAAACATTATATTTATTAAGTGTTCTAAAGATCAGATAAAGATCAGAACAATAGTAAAAAAATAAAGCAGTTAAAAACCCGAACAACGCGTTTGTCGCCGAGACGGCGCTACTTAGGAAATGCCAAAGAGAGAATTGCCGGAATACAGTAAAATTCAAATTGATTAAGCTATTCTCTCCTTGGTTCGGATAAACCAGCCAATCAGAATAGGAGCACAAAGATCCCATTCTAGTCCAATTGCGAGTATAATTGACACCAATCAGAATATGATCGACAAAGCCCCATTCTAGCCTATGGCGGAAGCGAAAAATGGACCAGAACATATTCAAATGACGGGACAGTTCAAAATACATTAAATAAGGCAGAAACACGAGCTGATTGGTTTGAAGCAGCGGGGCTTCGTCCAGCGTAGCCATCAGAGCGCGAGCTGACTTTCACCATAAGAGTTCTAGTGGGAACATAACGAAATTCTGAGCGCCGCTCTGTAGTATTGGCTAATTTTCCAAACAGCGCGCCGTAATTTGGACCAATGGGAGAGCGATCGACGCTCCTCAGGTTTTTGTAAATGTCATCTGTAACCAAACTGTAAATGGCCGAAAATCCACATTAAAACACTACACGAAGTTTGTCACGATATGTATATTAAAAGGAATCCTAATATGGTAGGCTAACGAAAAAAAAATATAAATCCCTAAAATCATGTTTTTTTCTTTATTCGAATGCACGCATACTATTGATCCTTGGGACTAAACTAAAAGTAAAAAAAATAAACATGATTTAGGAATTACAATATTTTTTTTTCGTTAGCCACGATATTAGGATTCTTTATACTACACATCGTGATAACTATGGAGTAGATGATTACAAAAAGTGATTTCCCCCATATACAGTATTGATTTCAGATTGCCTTATTGCAAAACCCATAGGAGCTTTCGTCGTGCTCGCTCTCCCATTGGGTCCAAATTACGGCGGCTTCTTTAAATAGCCAATCACAGAGCGCACCTCAGAATTTCAGTTCCCCATAGAATCTCAAGAGAAGTAGCTCGTGCTCTGGATTGTCTAAGCCGTACGAGCCGCCCGCAGCTATACAACCAATCAGCTCTTTTTCTTTTCCTGCCTTTTAACTGTATTTTTGAACTTGTCCCCCGTGGAACTGATTGTCCAAACTCCTCCAATAGGATAGAATGGCTTTGTCGCTCCTACTCTTGTTGAGGTCAAAACTTCTCCATAGGCTAAATGGGGCTTTTTTACGCTTCCAATCTGATTGGCCGCGCTAGGCGAGCCCCCCGCTAGCTTCACCAAATCAGCTCTTGCAGGCCATTTTAAACTGTATTTTGAACATGTCCCGCCGTGAGATTCTGATTGGTCCAAAACTCCTCCATAAAGGTAGTCTAGAATGGGGGGCTTTTGTCGCTACCAATTCTGATTGGCCGTTTATGCCCGACCAATGAGAAATAGTTTCAGATTTTGAAATTACTGTATATCCCACCCGGCAATTTCCAATAACATATTTAGATGAATATTGTTGCCGTTCTCTGAAGTTTGCGGGAAATGTGATTTCTATTTTTTAAGAAGTTAAACTAGTACACATTCAGCTCCTTTCCTGACACTGTATTTCCCAGCCTTTAAAAAGGCATTTTTTGCTTCATGACTCCCGCACCGAGCATCTGGAAAAGAGATTGTTTCACGCCGCTCCATCCTGTCTCGGCATCGGACAACAGATTCTCGGCGTGCAGTCCCGCACGGCGCCAATTCCCTGCACTGCAAACCCGCACCCACTGGCGAGGCGTTGGCGGACTTATACCAACTACCCGCATGTAATGAGATGCACTTCCTCGGACGCGAAGTGCATAGCGCAGCGCCGCCACAGCGCCCATGTCCCCGTCGCATTTCAGCCATCATAGAACCCTAGGCGAGGCGCAGCGAAATTTACATGATATGTGAATGTGGCGCCGCCCGCCGCGACAGTAAATTCAGGGAGGGGAGCGCAGATTCCCCCGTTAAAAACTGGCCGTAAAAAAGGCGGCCTCGACCCGGCGGGATTCATACATTGGCCCAATTGTGCAATGAAGTAAAGGGGGGGGGGGCTTTTCCCCGTCATCGCGGGGGAAAGCCGTCCCCCCCGGGCCCATGACACAATACAAACCGGACAAATACCAGCAAAAACCGCCCGGGTTTTTTGCCCATTCCCGTTAAACGACCCCTTAAGGTGCTTTACACAAAGCGTTTTTGGGTGGGTTTTTTAGTGTTTTTGGTGTTTTTTTGTGCAGAAAGGAACAGTTAAGCTATCCCCTTTCGCACAAAAAACGCCCCAAAAAACTTTCTGTGTGAAAGCACATAAACGCAAGCGGGAAAGAAAAGTGGTGCAGAGAACCCCTCACGAGTAAATTTGTGCTTTTGCTTTCAATCAGGGAAAAAGCCTACACTGCCTCTAACAGCACCAAAAAAACCCTACCACCACCATAATCACAGAAAAAGGTCACCATCCATTTAATCAGCATGACTCAACACAGAAGAAAAATTTACCCGAAATCTGAGACCACACAGACGTCATTCTGAGGGGGATTGTTCTCTTCCCCTTAAAATTCTCCCGACCCAAACTTTCCATGATGTTTCCGTGAGTCTTTCCCCTTTCCATTTTTTTCTTGTCCGTCGTATGCAATGTTTTCTTCCCTTTCACTCTTTCCCTCGAAAACCACTTTACTCTAGACCCTTTTTTTCCAGCACTTTCCTATAATTTTCCCAACTGTAAAAAACCCCCTATACAAAAACCCCAAAATAGTAAAGTCTCCTTTTGGGCTTACACGAAATTTGTCCCCCAAACAGTGTAGCTAGCCCAAAGAATTAAAAAATTTAAAAAAAATGTCAGAGAAGGGCGTAAAAAGGTAAGTGAATTTAGGAGGGTAAACAACCCCTTTTCCTTTAATTTTGGGTAAGAGACGGGGGCCTACCCGTAATTAGCCGGGTGCTGGGCTGCCCCAATTTTTCTAGCCAGGTACTAGGGCTGCCCCAAGTAAAAGCCTTCGGGGCCTGCCCCCATAACACCAGGTACTAGGCTGCCCCAATTTAAAAAGCCAGTTATCTAGGGGCCCCCGTAAAAGCCTTTGCGGGGCTGCCCCAAGTAACTACCGGTTAGAGGGGCTGCCCCCCGTACAGCCAGGTGCTGGGCGCCCCAGTAATTAGCCAGGTGCTAGGGCTGCCCCCAGTAACAAGCCAGGTACGTGGGGCCCCCAAGTCCCCTAGCCGGGTAGATAGGCTGCCCCCTTAATAGCCAGGTAGTGGGGCCCCCCCGTAACTAGCCGGGTATGGGGCTGCCCCCGAAATTTATCCGGACGGCGCCCCGTAATTAGCCAAAAAGCAGACTGCCCCCAAACAGCCCAGGTGTGGGCCCCCCAAGTAACAGAGGTACCCTAGGGCGCCCCCAGAAAATAGCCGGTACTGGGTTTCCCCCCCGTAAAACCAGGACTGGGGGTCCCCAAGAAACTACCAGATAGCTGGGGCTGCCCCGAAAATAGCCGGGTAGCTGGGGCTGCCCCAATTACTAAAAGGTAGGGCTGCCCCCAGTAACTACCCAAGTAGCTGGGCTCCCCCCAGTAATACCGGTAGCGGGGGGCTGCCCCCAATCCCTAGCCAGGAAGCTAGCTGCCCCAGTAAAAACCAGAAGCGGGGCTGCCCCCAGTAACACCCGGAAAGTAGGGCTGCCCCAGTAACATCCCAGGTAGCGGGTCTGCCCCAAAACAACTAGACAGGTGAAAAGGGCTGCCCCAGAAACTAGGCAGGTTAGGGCGCCCCGTCCCAAGCCGGTACTGGGGCTGCCCAAAGAAAACACCCCAGGTAGCTAGGGCTGCCCCCAGTAAAACCAGGGCGGGGCCCCCCAGTAATACCCGGGTATGGGGCGCCCCAGTAATTATCCAGGAGCTGGAGCTGCCCCCGTAATTACCAATGCGGGGGCTGCCCCCAAACAGCCGGGAAACTAGGGCTCCCCCCCAGAAAAAGCTAGATGCTAGGGCCCCCCCCGCAACAACCCAGGTGGGGGCTCCCCCAAATAATAAAAGGGTTACTAGGATGCCCCCAATAATGCGGGTAGGGGCTGCCCCCGTAAAAAGCCAGGTAGCTGAGGCTCCCCCAAGTAACTGCCAGATAGCTGGGCTGCCCCCGAACTAGCCAGGTACGGGGGGTGCCCCATTTAATAGAAAGGGAATTTGGGCTCCCCCCAGAAACCCAGCCAAGTAGCTGGGTGCCCCAGAAACCCACCCCGGTAGGGGGGCTCCCCCAATAAAAGCAGGTAGCTGGGGCTCCCCCCCCAAAAATTTTGCCGGAAGTAGGCTGCCCCCAGTAACTACCCGGAAGCTGGGCGCCCCCAGTAACATCCCAGGTAGCGGGGGCTCCAAGTAAAAACGGGGAGTGGGCGCCCTCAAAACTAGGAAGGAGTGGCTGCCCCAGTACCAAGCCAGTATAGGGCTCCCCCAGTAACATCCGGGTTAGCTGGGGCTCCCCCAAGTAAATAGCCAGGGAAAAATTGGGTTCCCCCCCAAAAAATACAAGGATGGGCTGCCCCCAGAAATTACCGGGTAGCGGGGGCGCCCCCGAACTCCCGGGGGTTTGGGGGCCAGGGCCATTTTTTACCCGGGTAATGGGGCCCAGTTAGCAGGAAATTTGGGCCAGTTAGCCGGAATGGGGCCGGGGCCAGTTAGCCAGGAAACAGGGCCGTTCCCGGAAAATAGGGCTAAGGCAGTTAGCCTAATGGGGCCGGGCCGTTCCCAGGTTTTGGGCCCCGGGCCCATTTTTAGCCAGGTAATAGGGCCATTAACCAGGTAATGGGGACCAGGGCCTTTAGCCGATAATGGGGCCCCGGGCCCTTTGCCAGGTAATGGGGCCGGGGCATTTGCCAGGTAATGGGGCCAGTTTTCCCGGTAATAGGGCCTTTTGCCAGATAATAGGGCCGGGGCCCATTTAGCCGTTTGGGGGCCGGGCCGTTAGCAGGTAATAGGGCCGGGCCCATTTAGCCTAGGAAAGGGGGGCCGGGCCAGTTAGCTGGGTTTAAAGGGCAGTTGCCAGGAATGGGGGCAAGCCAGTTAGCGGGGTAAAGGGGGCCCAGTTAGCCAGGTAAGGGGCCTTTGCCAGGTAATGGGCCCGGGGCCCCATTAGCCAAGTATAGGGCGGGGGCCAGTTGCCAGGAAAAAGGGGCCGGGGCCAGTTAGCCAGGAAAAGGGGGCCCGGGCCAAGTTACCCGGGAAAAGGGGCCTTTTTAGCCAGGTAAAGGGGCGGGCCCTTTAGCCGGGGTAATGGAGCCAGGGCCTTTTAGCAGTAATGGGGGGGGGCCAGTTACCCAGGTTTTGGGCCAGTTAGAAGGTAATAGGGCCCAGGGAAATTTTAGCAGGTAATAACCTTAGCCAGGTAAGGGGGGCCAGGCCGTTTACCAGTGTGAAGAAAATTAAATCAAAAGACAGACCTCTCTCCAAAACCTAATCTATCAGAACACAGCTTCCCCCACCAAGGAAAAAGCTAAATTTACATGTTTTCAGCCCCTTTTTTCCCCAATGCCTCTGTGGAAAGCCCCACAGCATGGGGTTTAAACCCAAAAAGGACCTCATGTCCCTTTTTAGCATGAAAAAATGGGTAAAAGCTGCAAGCTTCAAAGACTTTGCCAACCCCCCAGTGGGCGTCTCCGAATTTAACGATTTTTAGGCGACCAGCTCATAATGGTGCATGGGGGGTTCAATCTCAAAAATATGGAATCCCCCGCAGCACAGGCCCATTTCCAGTTTCCGGGCACAGGGGGACTGGAATCCACAATCGGCCCCCCGGGTCCATAGATGGCGGTTTATACAGGCGTGGGTGATCCAGCCGGTTCTTGATGCTACGGTTTTCTTCCCAAGGGGCCCCCCCGATTATAGTCCATTTTTGGGTTTTTACAGAGACTGCCCGACCTGGTGGGAGGGTTCATGGCCGTCCCAGGGGTGTGAGGGGGGGGGGCCACGTGGGCTGCCCCCTCAAGATTTGCCGAGCGGTTGGCCCCCTTTCGTTTTATAGGAGGGGGGCCACCTAGAACAGTTCCAGGACTCCCAGCGCTCCCGGCCACTATGGCCCCCCCGCGGCCGGGCCCCAAGCAACAGGTAATTGCTTATTTTAAAATGCCTTTTTTGTAAAATTTTTATTTGCCCTCTTGCCTGTATATTTTTCATCGACGTATTACCCGTTAGGGTTTCCCTTTAAGGGTAACTAAATCTTAAACTTTTAATCTGGTTGCTTTTTGACAAAGGCCTCACATGCCTAATTTTTCGGTCTAAGTTATAGTACCCCGGGTTGGTTTTTCCCGACCCCCCGCTATAAAATCGGGAAGGACCGGTCTTTTAACTAAACGAGCGAACTGGGGCAGCATTGTTGTTTCCCTGTGCCGTGTGGCCAAGGGTTAACAGTGGAACAGTATCTGGGTGACCTTGAGCTCCCCCCAGGGGGCCGCAGTCGAGATACACCCCAAGTAGGGGCCGTCCCCCTCGCGGGCCCGGGGATAGGCTGTTTTCCCCAGCCAGGAAGGAGCCCGAATTTGTTTAAAAATAAAATATTAAAGTAAAACTTACCTGCGTTCCCCCTTTTCTCCTCGCCGGAGCGGGGCCCCTGGGGCCGTGGCTCTGCGGACAGGTGCACTTTGCGTCATCACATCCCGCGCCCCCCCGTGGTCTGGGGGCTGGATGGCGGGATCAGAAGCCTGGTGTTTTGCCCGGCCGCTGCGCACCCCCGGGGTGGGGGGGTGGGCCGTGATCACTGCATGGATGGGTCCGTGGCGAGGGGGGCCTGCTGGCGTGTGCGACCGTGGCAACCCCTGTAGCTGCGTCAGCACGGGTCCCACCGGGGGGAACACCGGCCTCCCCGACGGGCTCTCCGAGCGATTGCTGCGCCCCGGGGACCCCAGCGGCCCACTGGGGGACACCCCGGTTTGCATATGGGGGGATCCGGGCCGCTCAGGAAGGGAAGATTTTTAGGCTAGGTGGAAGGGGCGCCACCAGGTATGTAAGCCCCCTTTGGGTAGGTAAATAGGCCCAAAATTTCAAGGGTACATTTTTCCGGAAATTGTTTCGGTTACTTTTGCCACATTCATTATGGCCAAAGGGGATTATGTGGAGTCTTTTTGGGGCCCTGACTGTCATGTGGGAAAATCACTTTGTATCCCTAATTTACCTTTCAATCTATAGAGGGTTTTTATAAAAATTTATTTTGCAAGGTTTGAGAAACAAAGGGGGGATGGGGAAAAAAAATTCTGATGCCAAAAGGAAATAAGGCACATTCGTAAAAGGAAATTTAAAGCCCATGAAAGTACGTTTTTTTTTCTACTTGGGAAATTAAAAAAAGGCGCCTTAGGCCGGGTTCGTCTACCTTCCCATAAATTGTCAATCCCGACCCTGCAATAACTTTTTCCCCAATAGCACCGATAATTCAGGAAGGGGTTTTGGGGGACCTGGTGATTTCAACAAATCTACAACCGCCCAGCAAAAAAGAAAACTTTTCCCAAGGGAGGGGACGGAACAATAAAACCCTTTGGGCTTCAGAATTTGTTTTATTTTACAAATTTTTATTTTTTTAAAAAAAGGTTTTAAAAAAAAGTATGTTAATTTATGTTTCCATTTAATTCGATCCCCCCAAAAACAGATTTTGGGTTACCATTCCCTTTAAAAAAACTCTCAGAAAGGTGGGAGAGGTAAAACGAGAAAGAAAATCAACTTTCCCCTTTTGACCCGCGTTTGTGCCCCGGTTCGTTTTCCGGCGTTTCCGTCGTGGTCATGTGTTCAAAGCCAACATAGACCCATGGCAGTGTGCTCATACAAGAAGAACCGCTTAGGCGTACCCGCTAAGTGATGTAATCGACCGGGACGTGACGCACAAGAACAGAGGGGGCTTAAAGGTGATTGTTTTTTTTTTTACTGTTACTCCCGTCCCGGTCTCATTAAAACTTTTTAAGGGATGTTCCCACCAAGACTTTGAGGGGGAAAGGTAGGATATGCCCCTCAAAATTTGTTTGGTGCGGTCTATTTGTACTCTGTTCTAAGGGTTTTGGTAAGCAAACAGCTCATGTATGGATCCCCTAGAACAGTGGAGATCATTGAAAGTTTAAAAGCTCTTCGTTTGAACAAAAACTTTTGAGCCGTTTCCCCAAAAAGCGGGGCCTAGGGTGAAATGATACCTCCCTTTCAACCCCAAAACCCCAGTGGGAAAATAATTTTAAAACAATGAAAAACCCCCAAATGTTTTACAAATTACCCCTTGTGTGAATTTACCCGCACTTTTCCCTTTTTTTATGATTTTAATCACCCTGTCACATACCCACCTAAAGGATTATCAATAAGCCTCAAAGTCGGGTTTGGGGAAACCCCCTTTTAAACAATTGTTTTTTAAAAGGTTTTTTTAAATTTGGGGGAAAATTTTAAAGATTTGCTTAAATTTTCCTTTAAAACCCAAAAAATAAATGATAAGGTTTCTTAAAAAATGGGGGTGAAATGGGAAGATTCTTCACTGGGTGGTACCATGTAAAAATTTTCTCCTAATTGGTAAAAGTGTAATAGTTTATTTAGGAACAGTATAGTTTTATTATTCAGTCATTTGGTGGGGTAATTGGGTCAGGTTTTTGGGGGTATTATTTTTTTTCATGTGGTGGTGTATGTTGTGGTATTATTTTATTCACTTGGTGGTGATATTGATGGGTTTTTTCATTTACTATGTGGGGGTGATTTTGGTGGTATTATTCAGTCACTATGTGGGGGATATGTGGATATGGTTTTGGGGATTATTCAGTTTCACTATGCAGTGGGGATATGGGTCTTTTATGGTTAAAAATTATGCCTTTTTGGTTTTAAAAACATTCAGAACCTAAAAGGTCCCATTGCCCCAAGTGGCACACGTGCGACTTGTCGAAGATTGCCAAGAACATCTGGGTGATTCTGTGAGTGACTGGGAGAAGGTGCTTTGGTCAATGGACAAAAATTGAGCCTTTTGGGATTAACAACTTGTCGGTTTGGGGGAAAGGGAAAAAGCGCCTAGACCCCAAAGAAAACCGTCCCCCTGTCAAGCTGGGGGTGGAAAAAATTTTGTTTGGGGGTATTTTCCTGCAAGGGGCAGGATACTTCCCGCATCTGGAGAAAGGATGGGTAATGTACCTAAAATCCCGGGGGACAACCTCCCTTTCCTCCCCCAGGCATTAAAAATGGTTTGCTGGGTTTCCAAAAACAATGACCCAAAACAACAGCAAAGTCAACAAAGGGGTGGTGAAAAAAATCAATTAAGGCCCTGGGTGGCCTAGCCGTCTCCAACCCTTTATTTCCATGGAAAACTTTGGGGGAATTGAAGCTCAAAATTGCCAAAACGACGCTTCAATTTCTTAAATGATTAGAATGTTTTCAAAGGGGGTGGCAAAAATTCCTCCGACTTTTTGCAAACCCAATTCAACACAAAAAACCCTTTTCTGTGTGCTTCCAAAAGGGTTTTTCCACCAAGTATTTAGTATTTAGTCCAGAGGGATCAGGGGTACTTTTTCTCCTGCAAATGCAAATAAATTTTATATATGTCACGGTTCAGCCCGGTCCCGCTATGGACTCGCCGTGCCCGTTCGGTTGTGTCCCGGGCCGCTGCTGGAATCCCCGGTTCCCCGGCCTTTTTCCACCTGCCGGTCCTTCCCCCTGGGCCTCACCCCACCTGTGTTCCTCCAGCTTTCCTGGCATCCTGTGCGCACCCTGCTCCCTCTAGGGGCACGCCGCGTCACTGCCCACTTTTAAGGGTCAGAGTACCTTGGCCCTGGCCCAGTGACCTGTAACCTTGGTACTTTGGAACCTCCTTCCTTCACCTTTTTATTCGTTGTTGTTACCCCCCAAGGCTTGACCCCCTTGGGTGCTGTTCTCTGCTGTCCACATTGCCCATACGTTTATGGGACCTGGTAACCTCCCCCTGTACCTGTCTGTACACGCTGTTCCCTGGCCCTTATCTATCCGTTACCATCCGGGGCGGGCCTTATTTTCAAACAATCCCTTTGGACTGTTCCCCCCTTTTGGGGCAAACCCCTTTGGGGGGTTTGCCCCGGACTCTGCCCCCAGCGCCAGCTAACGGACCTGCATTTGGGCTCCCCAAACCCTGCATCTCCCATCTGGGGGCCTGCGGGGGGCCCTGGGGAACCACCCCTTTGGAAAATCGCGGTCGGGGCTTCGGCACAAAACTGTCAGTGCCGAAACCTTTTCAGTACGAACGGGACCATACAAAAAGGTCCCCCCCGGGAGTAAACCCCTCCCCTTTAACTTTTTAACCCGGGTTTGTGAACCCAGGGGTTCATTTGGACATTTTATTTCAAAGGGCGGGGCAAAACCCAAAAAAACCCTCTAGTTTAAGCGTTTTTATGCATTGGCACCAAACTTTTTGTTTCCCCCAAATCTGCTTTTTCCCGGGCCTCCTGTTTTCATGCCCGGGGTCCTAACCCCACCTCCTCCTCCCCAGCCCGTTATTCGGTTTTCCCCATTTTTTTTCGGGGGCTTTCTAAACCCGGTGCACAATCCCCCTTTAAAGGTCCGGGCTCACCATTTTCCCATCGGGCCCGGGCCCCAAGGGTGGCTTTCATATCACCTGCTCTCTGGTTGGGCCTTGGCCTGGGTCTCCCCCTCTTTTGGGGAAAAAGGAGATCCCGGGACGGGGGGAACCTCCAGGATTTTCCTGAACCCTTCCCGGAAGGTTTAAAGCTACCTGGCGCAACACATCTGCTGTTCCCCCACTCTGCTCCGGGTTTCCGTAAAGGGGCGACCCCAACCGGGGGCCCAGTATGCCTTTCCAGTTCCGTACCCGGGCCTCCGAGCTTGCCGGGAAACCCAATGAGGGCCCCTTTTGCTGCCTTCGGGGGGGGCCCTGGGTGGAGCTTTAAAGGACTTTTTGGGTGGTCGTGACCCTACCCCCCACTTTTGGCCCCCTCTTTGGGCTTTGGCCCCCGGGTCGACATCCGTTTTGCTGAGAGGGGGGGGGGGGCTTGAGCAAAGGGCCAGCAGCCGCGCCCACCCGGCCCCTCGAAAGGGCCTCCACCCCTGTTCAAAAACCCACGAGCCCACCCGCCTAAAACCACCTTTTTTTTCCCAAAGATGACCCTATGGAGGCAACCGAAACTCATCTCACCACAGAGGAACCCCCGGGGGAACGCAGTTTAAACCGTGCCTGTACTGCGGTGGTCCCCGGTTTTTTCCTGAAAAAGAACCTCCATCCGCCCAGCTGCCCCCCGGAAAACCTCAGCACCAGGGGGTTTTGGGTGAAGTTACCCTGAATAACGGTGGGGCCTGCCCCCCTTTGGACCACTCCAGTCCCCCAATTTTTTCCCATCTGGTAGGGTCTGAAGTCCCCTGCTCTTTTGGACTCCGGGTCTTCCCAGAACTTTATCCATCCGGCCCCTTTTGGGAAAAAGTTCTGCCTGCCTGTTTCCCGTCTGGGAAAAAACCCTACGTTTTTTCATTACCCTTTCCGGGGGATCCTGAAGGAGCCCATCCAGTTCCCAACCCAGCCTGTGGGCCCCTACAAATTGGGGGGTTCCCCCAAAAGGGCATTCCCTTCCCAAAGGGCCTGCCAAATTTTTCTGCTCCAATCTTTTTCGGGCTTCCATGGTTTTTAACTTCCAAAAGTCCATCCCTGGATTGGGGAACGGGGGGAAGTGCCAAAGGGGAAAACATTTCCACTCTCACTTCCCCCAAGCCCGCCCATCTGGGGCAGCCCTGCCCACCCCGGTTTTTTCTGCCTTTGGGTTTTGGGTGTGCCGATGGAAGAACCCTGTGTTTCAAGAAGAAAACCCTTTGGGCTGGAAAGACAACCCCTTACTTCCCAAACCCCCCCCCTCCCCCTGCCTACTGTTTTCTGCTTCTCCCCAGGTTTCCAAAAAGTTTCCCCCGGGAACTCTTTTTTGGGAACCCCCTCTGACGACAGTTTTCCGGGGGTTTCCGGGGGGGTGGGGTTACCCATAGGTTTTGTGGGGAACCCGGGTAGCCCCGGGGGGGAGGCTTAAGGGGGGGGGGGGGGGGAAATGTCACGGTTCACGCCCACGGTTCCCCGGGTTAAAGGGGCTTTGAGCTGCCCGTGGCGGGGTTGGGGTCCCGGGGGGCCGGGTGCATGCGAATCCCCTGGTGTCCCCGGGTCTTTTTCCCCAAACCCGTCCTGGCTTTCCCTTTCCAAATCCGGGGGCCTCACCCACCTGTGCCCCTTCCCCAGCTTCCCCGGCATCCTTGCGCACACGTGCTCCCCCCTTTGGGGGCACGCGCGCGGGCACGCCCACTTTAAGGCGAAGGGACCTTGGGGCCCCGCCCAGTGACCTTAACCCCTTTTTTACATAAGGAACCCCCTACCCTTTACTCTGTCATTGTTGTTGTTACCCCACAAGAGCTTGACCCCTTGGGGTGCTGTTCTGCTGCTTCCCCACATTCCGGCCCAAACGTTTATTGGTTCCCTGTCCCCTGCCGGGGGTACCTGTCTTCCTACACCTGCGTTCCCCGGCACCTTATCTAAACCCTTTTCCCCTCCTGGGACTGTGCCTTACGTTCAAAAACCCATACCTGGACTGGCCCCCCGTTTTTCGGCACCCTGCGGTGCCGGGCTCTGCTCCGCCCAAACTAAAAAGGGCCTGCACTTCGGCTACCCCCGGGGCCCGGGAAACTGCCCTCTTGCCTTCGGTGGGCCCCCGGGGGAACCCACCTGGATTTTCTGCGGGGCGGCGCTTCGGCCCCACATTTTTGTCAGCGCCCCCACCCGGTTTCAAAATAATTTAAACAATTTTGAATTTTTGGGATTTTTTTTGGGTTTTTCACTCCAAAGGTTAAAAATTAAAACCCGCCCTTAAAATGAAAAGACTGTTCATTAAACTTTGTCAGGGAAAAATAAACTTAATAAAATTTAAAAAGGGATCAAAAAATTTCTTCCTTCACTTTATGCCCCCATAGACAATTAAAACCTTCCCAAATTCAAGAACCCAAAAAATAAAAAAAACAAAAAAAACCCCAAGTCCCCGGGGGGTAACTAGAGAAGCCAGGGGGCCCCCTAGCAAACTTTAGGAGGGCCCCCCCCCCCCCCCCCTCCCTGGACTCGACCCCTGGGACCTGGGCATCTGTTAGATAATGTAAAATAATTTCAAGGGGAAATACCCTCACATACATATCAAACCCTCAAACTGA
>JAODAL010062821.1:0-19555 GCA_025379985.1 Phyllomedusa bahiana | reverse complement strand
TGTATTTGCCTAGGGCACCAAAATGCCTTGTCCCGGCCCTGTGAGAGATAAGTCCCACCAAGCGGCCACATATCACCATTGTAAAGGGAACAGAAATCCTGGAACTTGAGCACCTGGACTACCTCAGTTAAAGTAAAGGGTAGATACTCCTAATTAATTGTTTTTTGTGCCATATATTAATGATGGAATATTTTAAAAGGTAAAAAATTGTAATTTATGTTTTATGGGGAACCAATTTTTGCTCTGTGAATTTGCCCTCAAAATAACTCAACACACAGCCATCAATGTACAGCTCTAAGTGAAAATGGACAAATTGCGCCCAATTTGCCATTTTCCCTCCACAGTGTCATGTGACAAGGTCTCAGGTGTGACTGGAGAGAAGGTGTGTTAAATTTGGTGTTGTTGCTCTCACATTCTCTTATACTGGTCAGGGTATAAGAGATCCAATAAATCCGCCATAAGGAAGTCTTTAACTGAATATGGAGCAACCAAGGCATTCTCCATTTGAGACCAATGATGAGTCTCCGGAGCTTTCCAGAAGTAATTTACAGGGTCTAAAATTGAAGCTAAGTTATACAATCTCAGGTTTGGGAATGATAATACACCGTTTTTGAAAGTACTGTATAGATGCTGCTGTTTACACCTGGGGTGTTTATCCTTCCAGATAAAATTGAGTAATAAGGTTTGCATAGAGCGGAGTAGGTTTTGTTGGAATAAGTAAGGCAGAGCTCACTAAAAATATAAAAAACATGGTAGAAACATCATTTTATTTAGGTTTATTCTGGCAATCCATGACAATGGGAAGGTCATCAATCGGCTTGTTTCTTCAACTAATGTTTTGTGTAGTGCTTCTAAATTGGCTTGTATGGTAGTTGTAAGAAAGGGGGTTATTGTAATTCCTAAATAAGCAATGGACACGTCTGACCATATGAACCCAAATTCACTGAGCTTGTTTTTTTGAGAATCAGCGATATGTAGGGGGATATATTGGATTTTGTCATATTTAATTTATAGTATGATACGGATGCATAGTAATTTAAAATTTCTAGTAAGTTTAAGAGTGATTGTTCTGGGTTTCGACATTTAATTAGAATATCAGCGAATAGACTGATTTTATGTTCTGTGTCAGAAATAGGAATTCCAGATATTAGTGTGGAGTTTCGAATCATTTCAGCCAAAGGTTCTACACATATAACAAAGATCAGTGGAGAAAGAGGACATCCCTGTCTCGTTCCATTAGGAGTCTGAAGGTAACCCGTGACAAACACCCTAGCTGAGGGGGATGTGTAGAGTGCCAAGATCGCACCAATTATAGGCCCTGTGAATCTGAATTTGAATAAAACTTCTCTTAGGTAGTCCCAGTTGAGTCTGTCAAAGGACTTTTCGGCATCTAATGACAGCAAGACGGATGGAGTTTTTTTAAGATTAATCATATGTATGATGTTAAGTACTCTTCTAATTCCGTCTCGTGTCTGACAACCCTTGACGAAACCCACCTGGTCCTTATTAATAATGTAGGGTAGTATTTTGTTCAACCTATTGGCTAAAAAATTTTAATATAATGTAATATCACAGTTAAGTAGCGAAATAGGCCTATAATTAGTGACTTGATCCAAGCTTTTCCCTGGTTTCGGAATAGTGGTAACCGTTGCACATAGCATTTCCTTTGGGGCTTCTCCTTTCTCTATTATTTCTGTAAACATATCTAACAAATGTGGGGCTAGAACAGGGCGAAAAAGTTTATAATATTCATTGGTTAGTCTGTCCGGACCGGGGGCCTTATTTAGTTTAGAGGCATAGATCACCTCCTCCACTTCTCCAATATCCAATGGTTTGTTTAAAGTCGTCAACTGATCCTCTGTGAGGGCAGGAAGGTCCACTTTTTGTAGAAATTCTAAGATATGGTTCTTAGTTATGGTTGGTATAGAGGGGTCTGCCCCTAGGTTATATAAGTTTTGGTAGTAAGCTGCAAATGCATTTGCAATAAGTTGCGGATCTCATATTTTAGAATTGTCAGGGTTGGTGATATCGGGTATCTTATTTTTAACTTGCAAAGATTTGACTCTTTTTGTTAGGAGCTTAGAGGGGCGATCTCCTTATACGTAAAATTCCCATTTAAGTCTTGACAGATGGGCCTCATATGGATTTAAGTATAGCGTTCTCAATTTATGTCTACTAACCATAAGTTTAAATTGTTTATCTAGGGTGTCTATTTCTTGAATCAAATCTGTCATTAGTTTTTCTCATTTATGCTTCTCTCGAGAAGCAATTTTGATACATACCCCTCTAATTACTGCCTTATGGCACACCACAAGGTCGCTATGGATGGAGAGGAAGAAGAATTCAATTGGAAATAGTCTAGTAGTGTATTTTGGAGCTCCTGAACTATTTTTTGTGATTTAAGTAAAAAGTGGTTAATTCTCCATGATGTAAAAGGGCCTCTAGGAAAAGTATTCGCCAAAGTAAGGAAGACAGGAGCATGGTCTGACCCTGTAGCCGTGCCTATTTCCGTTGATATGACATTTATCAGTGCTCTTCTATCTACTAAGAAATAGTCCAATCTAGAGTGAGTGTTTTTGGCATGAGAATAGAAGGTGTAATCTATCTCGTTGGCATGTTGATAGCGCCAGTGATCATGTAGGTGTTCTTGCAGTAAAAGTTGCTTTAATTCTGGGGCATAATGTGAACTACCTTTAGACCTGTCAAGTGTTCTATCCACCACTATATTATGATCTCTACAAATTATTAAGTTACCCCTCACCATTTTTTTTGCTTTGCTAATTACTCTAGCTATAAAGGAATATTGATTAATATTTGGAGCATAAATATTCAGTATAGTGTATGGGACTGAGTTGATTTCACATTGTAAAATAATAAATCTTCCCTTGGGGTCAAGCATGACCTCAAAGGCTTGGAACGCTACAGTATTCTTAATGAACACTGCTACTCCAGCTTTTTTTGATTCATTTGGTGTTAGGAAGGAATAAGGTACATTTTTGTTTTTTAATCTATGCGAGTCAGCAGATTTCAAGTGTGTCTCTTGAACGCACAAAATATCCATCTTTGATTTTAAAACATCCCTCCAAAGGGAAGATCTTTTAAAGGGGGAATTGAGCCCATTATTATTAATAGACATTAACTTAAACCTCATAGTGATTCGACCAGATACTAGTTAGACAAATCAATCTCGACATCAAGTAAACAAACAAGGTAATAATGGCATTTACCAACAACAGAATGTCAGAAAAAACAAACATGTTAACCAAGAGGGTCCCAGTAACATTGGGAAACCCAAACATCATGAGTTGTCCCTTATTTCAGGGACCAGAGGTGGAGAAAGTCCACACGGTTGACCTGCAGAAAAAGGCTACCGAGCCCTTAACAAAGAGACGTTAATCCTCCCTAAACAAGAACTTCGCGAAAGGAAGAATTATTCTTTTCCGGCGTATGGTCAGTCATTATGACGTGCTCTGGAACGGCGGGTGACCTCAGACCATATTGGTGAGACGAGGTTTGGCCTATTGTCCCGTTTTTTTGAAGGAGTATTGGATGGTGTAGCCAACAAGCCCCATGAGAGCAAGGCTTCTTTTGCCGCCGCAGGGGAGGTACAAACCACTGTCGTCGAATCTTTGGTGATAATAAATTTGACAGGGAAGCCACAGTGGTAGGCGATGTTATTTTCTCTTAAAATTTTAGTTAGAGGAGCGAATTCCTTCCTTCTAAGCATGGTGCCTGTGGAGAGATCTGGGATCTGGGTATATAGAAATATCTTTAAACCTGTCAGGCAGGCTTGCGGAATCCCTGATGGTTTTTAGGAATTTCTCCTTTGTTTTGAAAAAGTGGATCCTAGCGATAACATCTCTAGGAATGGAAGTAGAGAGATGTTTTGGTTTGGGAAGTCTGTGTATGCGGTCTATCATCAGATCACGATCCGGGGCTTCTGGTAGTGCCACTGCCATTAGATCAATTAAAAACTGTGAGAGTGTCTCTGAAGGGACTGATTCAGGGATTCCTGAATTTCGTCGGGATCTGTCTTCCAAATCCAGGATTTTCGACGATAGCTTCTGGACCTCCTCCTCCAGGGCATTATTGGCGTCGGATATCAGCTTTTAAATCCCCCATCATCATTTTAAAATCATTTTGCAGAGTTTCTCTGAAGGAGGAGAAGAGACGTTGGAGGGTCTGTTCAGAGGCATAGCAGGAACCAGGCGCCTCATGGTGTTCCATCTCTACGGAATCCCGTCTGGATGAGGTCAGAGACGGAGAAACAGCAGGTCTGTCCCTATCTTGTGACCGCGTAGATGGGGTCTGGTAAAAATCAGTCAGTTTAGTAGGTTGGGATTTGTTCTTTTTTGAGTTACCTCCCATTTTGGCCTATCAGTGGGAAAGGTCTCAGGAGATTTGAAGTAGAGCCTGGGTCCTTTTAGCAAGAAGGGATTAGTAGTATCACAAAGGAGCAGTTCGTGCTGGTTGTTTGTAATGGTGGGCTGCGCTATTTACTGCCGCATTGAGCTATTTAAAGCTGAACGCAATGTCTCAGTGATAAGCCTTGCAGTCTTCTGTTTGGCTTTGCCGTATGTTGGAGATTTTCTACATCCACTGAAAGGCTATCTCCTTTCTTACTGACCCCTGCTGTTAATTGGAGGGTTGCGCAATTTGATGATGGGCTGCACTCTTTATTGATGAGCTTAGTTATTTATTGATGAGTTGAGCAGTTAGCTAAGAGTCACTTTACAAGATGGTAACCTGTCCTGTTCACCGAATTGCACCCCTTACTAGCAAGCTACTCCTTTCATTGGTGCCTTACTCTTCTTATCGGTTATCGATAAGCTTTGTTTCCTACCCGGGAGGTTTCTGTTTTGACGAGTTATATTCTTTAGAATTGAATTGAATTACAGTGCTTCTATTGCAAGGTGAGCTGTGTTACTCAATTAGCAGCTGTTCTTATTGCCGAGTCTATGATTTGATGAGTTGATGAGCTGCCCTGTGGATTACTTATTGTTGGATCACTCTGTCCATACGGCAGCACTTCTTACTTATAATCTATAGTGGTTGTAGTTGGTCTGTGTTATCTATTAAGTTGTTCTGTTCAACTTGAAAGCAAAGAGGCACTTTGTGTGCTAATGAGCTGTACAGCTATGGTAAACAGGACCAGCCAGTGATGTTTAGTTCAGTCCAGTAATTTAATGTAATGCTCAATAATAATCTGAACTGGTGAAAGACGTTATTACTTGTTCTATATGCTGGTGTATAATTTTGGAGCTCACTTCTCCAATGGTTGCCGGGGTATCGAACTAGTCCCAGGACTAGCAAAAGACCGTCCTCCCCAGTGGATTATGGCCTGCCACACAGATATTCAGGGTAGAGTAAGGCCTGTGCAAGGAAATTCAGGTACAGTGTCGGTCGTGCCTGTCAGCAGGTGCCCGTCTCCCAAGGGAGCTGGATGCGAACTCCCTCAATCACTGACCTGTGCAGAGAAGTAGTCCACGCCACGTGGCAAAGGCGGCAGCCTCCGATGGTAGGGAGGTATGGTGTCCAGTCCGGCTCACCCTCTCTCTCCCAGCATCGAGCTCAGCACCTCTGCCCCTTCGCTGCGGGCCACGGCCTATCGTGTCGCTGGTTCAGCTGCAGCCCTGGTGGGTATCTTATTTGCAGAAGGGTGCCGCCCGCGTCCACGCGGTTAAGATGGCGGTCGGTGTAAGTAGCGATGTCCTCCGCTGTTGTTGTGGTGGGCCCCGATCCTGCGGTCAGGTCTTGCCTCCTCCTCAGGTCCGGGCGAAGTAATTGATCGCTGCTGTACCCAAAGAGTTTCCACACCAGAGAGCGTTCTGGCTGGAGGAAAAAGGTGATGCCCGCGTGTGTGCAGCTACAGCGTCCCGCTCTAAGTTGATGGCGGTAACTGTCACTCTTCTCCTCCTCGGCACACTGGAGCCAGGAAACCATTACAAGCTGCTATCGATCTTCCTCCGAGGTCCTCAGCACTGTCGGTACCCAGAGCTATCAGGAATGCGGTGTTTACCGCCGGTTGAAGGCTTAGTTGGGCTGCTTTTTTATTCTTCCCTACGGAGCTCCCATCTCAAGCGTCTGGCTTCATGCAGGACCAAGCCACGCCCATATGTATGTGTTATTATGCAATTTATATGCAAGCAAAGGCATGTACAATGGGTATGGAAAGTATTCAGACTCCTTTAAATTTTTCAGTCTTTGTTTCATTGCAGTCATTTGGTAAGATAAAAAAAGTTAATTTTCTTGCTCATTAATGTACACTCTGCACCCCATCTTGAAAGAAAAAAACAGAAATGTAGATATTTTTGCAAATTTATTAACCAAGAAAAAACTTCAGTAGAATTGTGAGAGACTAGCCATATATGTCTGAACACTGCCTGCAGAGGCTGTAAAATCTGCTTGCAAAGATTCTGCAAGTTAGTTCAAATCTAAGCAGCTATAAACTACTACTGTACAATCTGATTTAGCTAAAATGTGTCGTCAGTGTCAGAACAGTCACGATATCTTTTGTTACATTTGAGGAGATTACACACTTAAGCCTCAAAGAAGCACCATGACAGCTCTCAACATGAAAGCCTATGAGTTGTACTTTGGATTTAAGACTGGTGATCAAGACAAACCCAGGACTCCACACATAAGATGTGCTGTTGATCTTAGAGGTTAGCAAACTACTGGGAACACAACAAATGCCTATGGGTACAGATAGTACACTAAAAAATTACCTTTATTAATAGCCATTAAAATGGGGAACAACTCCAAAAAAGACCTATTGACTTATATATATAAGTGGAGCACTCGCCCCAAAAGGGGTGACCCCACACAGGAACACCCTACCTAAACCCAACAGGACTCAAGGATACATTAGACCCACAAATATCATGGGACAAGAATTTAGTATTCATACACCAATACTAACAATCTAGCAATCAGGCAATCCCTATTAGGGTATATAGCATCCGACACGTTTCTCCCACCAGATGCGCGGGTTCATCAGGGAAGACAAAATACAATGAGACTGCCCAAATATACAACACCAGAACATAAATTACTTACGTCCCTTGAAAAAGATGCAGAGATAGATGCACCAGGTCATAGGATCCTGCAATATCAGTCACAAGCACTGCTGCAGATGGAGATAAGGGCAGCAGCAAACAGTTGGCTATAAAAACCTGCATGTGTCGGCGGCGTCCGGAAGGTGCAGTCGCACAGGCGCAGGTGCACACAACAGAATAAAGTTGTAATGCATTACCACACTGACACCCGCAGCAAAACGTAGCCACGCGCGCACACGCGAAAGCGCAGGCGCACCTCAAGGAAAGAAGCCGGCGATCCCCAGACCAGCAGCGGCTACACGACAAGCCACTCATGCGCACAGGAGAAATATGAAAGCCGGCAAGATTAAGTGCCGGCAATTGGAACTACTGCCGGTACTAAACACCATTCTATTCACTGCGCCCATTGCACAGCATAGAGCCCGGTAAAATATTCCTGTCTTAACCCGGAACAATATACTGAGCGTCAAAAGTTCAACGACTGCACCAAACAAATAACAACATGATATCAATAAAAAATCCCCAAAGAAAATTCAAATGATAAATGATACACACGATACATAAATTCTACACAAAAAATTTAAAAGATACAAAATAATACCTTACAAATAGAATATATAAATATAAGATAATGGACCAAAAAAACAAATTTAAATAAACGCTGTAAATGAAAAATAATCATTCAAGCCATGAGGTTGTAAAGTCTTCAGACAAAATATCCAGTAGGTTTCCCTCTGGAGAAGTTTTTCCTATTAAAGTCCCCTTATCGTGGGGAGGGGGTAACCACTTCTATCATGAGAATGTAATGGCTAGCGGATTATCTACATGCACCGTATTCATGTGGCATGCCAAAGGTGTGTCCCGATGATGTTTTATGTCCCCTACATAGCACTGCTGCAGCAAGACACTACCTCTGTCTGCTCCAGTAAGATGGAGAATAGGAGTACAGGTCAGGCTAGACAGGTGCTAGTAGTTGGGGACTCCATTATAAGGGGCACAGATAGGGCATATGCCACAAAGACCGGGATCGTCTTTGTGGCATATGTTGTTTATCTGGGGCCTGAGTTCGACATATCGCGGATCGGGCAGACAGATAGCTGGGTGGGGCTGGTGAGAATCCAGCTGTCATGGTCCAAATTGGCACCAAGTTAGAGGTAGGTGGTGTGTCCTTAAAAATGATTTCAGGGGGAGCGTGGCCTGCTATGGAAGAGTGAAGACACGTGTGGTAGAGCTCCTGCAGGGACAGATAAGACAGAGGGGTTTACAGCCTGCTAAAATGGGACTAAAATGTGGCAAGTGCAGGGGGAAGCAACTGGACCCCCTCCAGGGCCCAGAGGTGCTGATTTCAAACTATTTTCCCCCACTAGCGGGCCTCCAGACCCCGTCAGCAGGCGCCTCGCCGGAGCGGGCGCCATCTTGGACAGCAGAGGGTGCGGAAGTGCCGGGTCTTGCTACCCATCAGTGCGCCACAGTAACGGGTTGCGCCGCGGTCCGGTCCACGGACCGCGGTCGCACCCGTGTCCCCCCAGGCAGGTCCCCGGCAGGGACGGGTGCCGGCGTGGTTCCTACTGTCGCCCGTGGTCGCATCCGTCCAGTCTCCTCACCTGACTGCGCTCCCGTTCGGTCCGCGTCCCCTGCTGGCCAGAATGCGCATGCGCGCCCCCTAGCGCGCGCGCTAATTCATGTAGATTTAAAGGGACAGTGCGCCGGTAATTGGCTAATTGCCGGGCGCTGTCTCTATTTAAGTTTTGGACCCACGTCACTTCCCCGCTGGATCTTTGTTGCCCTGTGCCTTTGAGAAAGCGTTCCTGATAGTATAGTTGCCTTGCCGTGTACCAGACCTTGCTACGTTTCTCGACTCCGAACCTCTGCCGCCTGTCCTGACCTTCTGCCTGTCCACGACCACGAACCATTGCCGCCTGCCCTGACCATACTGCCTGCTCACCACTACGATTCTTGGATTACGTTTTTGTACCTCGCTGCACCTCGGCTGCCGCCGCAAGCAAGTCACGTCGGGGGTAACGACCTGGTAGCCTCACGCCGCAGCAAGTCCATCCCGCTTTGCGGCGGGCTCTGGTGAAAACCGGGGGCTACTTAGATTCCGTTCCCTGGCGTGGCTTACTCCATCGCTTGCGGTGGTCCAGCGGATCCACTACCAAGTCCGTTACAGTAAGATCCAGCCATGGATCCCGCCAAGGTGCCTCTGCCAAGCATCGCGGATATTACGACGATTGTTGCCCAGCAATCGCAACAAATCGCACAACAGGGACAGCAGTTGGGCCAGCTCTCCGCCATGATGCGTCAGCTCCTTGCATCCCAGCAGCAGTCTCCGCCTCCGTCTGTGGCTCCGTCTACATCTGCAGTTCCTTTGGCCACCGTGGGACCCAAGCTTCGGCTCCCTCTACCCTCCAGCTTTGCCGGGGATCCCAAGCTCTGCCGGGGTTTCATTACGCAGTGCTCTATGCACGTGGAGCTGATGGCGGACCAGTTTCCCTCGGAGAGGTCTAAGGTGGCCTTCGTTGTGAGCCTACTTTCCGGGAAGGCCCTGGCTTGGGCAACCCCCCTCTGGGACAGGAACGACCCTGTGACTGCGGACCTACAGACCTTCCTCCAGGAATTCCGCACCGTTTTCGAGGAGCCGGCGCGTGCTTCCTCTGCTGAGACCGCCCTCTTGAGCCTTCGTCAGGGCGAGTCCTCTGTGGGAGACTATGCGGTTCAATTCCGTACCCTGGCTTCGGAGCTCGCATGGAACGATGCCGCCCTCTGCGCCTCCTTCAAAAAGGGTCTACCCGCTGTCCGTACCGGAGACTCAGGCCATGTCGGCCTACATACAGGAGAACTTGCAGAAAGGGTTTCTCCGTAAGTCCTCCTCCCCAGCCGGAGCCGGGTTTTTCTTCGTACAGAAGAAGGATGGTTCCCTCCGTCCGTGTATAGACTACCGGGGACTCAATAAAATCACCGTAAAAAACCGCTACCCTCTCCCGCTGATCGCAGAACTTTTCGACCGCCTGAAGGGGGCTAAAGTGTTTTCAAAGTTGGATCTGCGAGGTGCCTATAACCTCATCAGAATTCGGGAGGGGGACGAGTGGAAGACGGCGTTTAATACCCGAGATGGACATTTCGAATATCTCGTGATGCCCTTTGGGCTCTGCAACGCTCCAGCAGTGTTTCAAGAATTTGTTAACGATGTCTTCCGGGATCTCTTGTACACCTGCGTTATAGTGTACTTGGATGACATCCTAATTTTCTCCCCTGATCTTCAGACGCACCGAACCCAAGTGCGCCAGGTTCTGCGACGTCTGCGCAGCAATCGACTGTACGCCAAGCTGGAGAAATGTTTATTCCATCAGACCAGCCTACCCTTCCTCGGGTATATCGTCTCAGCCAAGGGCCTGAAGATGGACCCAGCTAAACTCTCTGCGGTGCTACAATGGCCTCGTCCTGTCGGTCTTCGGGCCATCCAGCGCTTCCTGGGCTTCGCGAATTATTACCGTCAATTTATTCCCCACTTCTCCACTTTGGTGGCTCCTATCGTGGCCCTCACTAGGAAGAACGCGAACCCGAGATGCTGGCCTCCAGAGGCTGAGAAGGCGTTTGTTGATCTAAAAACTGCCTTCTCCACTGCACCTGTCTTGGTCCGGCCTGATCCCGAGAAGCCGTTTTCCTTGGAGGTGGATGCTTCTTCTGTGGGGGCAGGGGCGGTCCTCACACAGAAAGGTCCCAAGGGCAAGATTCTCACATGTGGGTTCTTCTCTAAGACCTTTTCGCCGGCGGAGCGGAACTATGCCATTGGGGACCGGGAACTCTTGGCCATCAAGTTAGCCCTGGAGGAGTGGCGACATCTGCTGGAGGGGGCTCGTCACCCAATCGACATCTTTACGGACCATAAGAATTTACTGTACCTTCAGACAGCCCAGCGCTTGAATCCTCGCCAAGCCCGATGGTCTCTCTTTTTCTCACGTTTCGACTTTTGCATACATTTCCGACCTGCTGAGAAAAAACGTCAAGGCTGACGGCCTCTCCCGTGCTTCGGACGTGGTCGGTGAAGAACCCGTGTCACAACACATCATTTCTCCCGAACGGTTGGTTCACGCGGCTCCCGCAGATCTCCAGAACGTCCCTACTGGCAAGACTTTCGTGCCGCCGCCACGCAGGAAGAAAGTGTTGGAATGGGGGCATAGCTCTCTCTTGGCTGGTCATTCCGGAGCACGGAAGTCCTATGCTTTGATCTCACGGCACTACTGGTGGCCGACTCTGGCACAGGATGTCAAGGACTTCATGCTCGCCTGTATCACATGTGCTCGGAACAAGGTCCCACGTCACAGGCCTGCAGGGCTCTTGCATCCACTGCCCATGCCAGAGATCCCTTGGACGCACATAGCCATGGATTTCATCACTGACCTTCCGGCCTCCTCTGGGAATTCGGTCATCTGGGTGGTTACTGACCGGTTCTCGAAGATGTCCCACTTCGTGCCTCTCCCTGGCCTGCCGTCTGCTCCACAATTAGCTAATCATTTCTTCCGACATGTTTTCCGACTTCATGGGTTACCTTCACACATTGTCTCCGACCGCGGTGTTCAATTTGTTTCCCGATTTTGGCGTGCACTATAAGTCAAGCTGGACTTTTCGTCAGCATATCACCCTCAATCCAATGGGCAGGTGGAGCGGGTGAACCAGATTCTGGGGGAATACCTGCGTCACTTTGTATCTGAACATCAGGACAACTGGGCCGAGCTGCTCCCTTGGGCCGAATTCTCTTACAACCATCGCGTCTCGGAGGCAGCCGACGTCTCTCCATTCTTTGTAGTCTATGGCCGCCACCGCACCCCCCCCCCCCCTTCCCCTGCCTACTGATTCGGATGTGCCCGTTGTCAACGACCAAGTTCGGGATATCAAGGCCATCTGGCAGGAGACGCGACGTTCCCTACTTCGGGCCTCTGCCCGTATGAAGACTCAGGCTGACAAGAGGAGAAGACCTGCCCCAACATTCCTCCCAGGTGACAAAGTTTGGCTCTCCTCGAGGTACGTGCGCCTGAAGGTTCCGAGTCTTAAATTGGGCCCTCGTTTCCTCGGACCCTTCAAGGTTCTTCGGCAGTTGAACCCGGTGACGTACAAGCTCTCCTTGCCTCCATCTCTCCGGATCCAAAACGCATTCCATGTCTCCCTCCTTAAGCCGCTGGTCCTGAACCGTTTTTCTCACAGGAATGTAACACCTTCCCCAGTAGCCAAGTCCGCTGACATCTTTGAGGTAAAGGACATCTTGGAGATGAAGACGGTCAGAGGGAAGCGCTTCTTCCTCGTAGATTGGAAGGGCTTCGGACCCGAGGAGAGGTCCTGGGAGCCAGAATGCAACATCCTGAATCGTGACCTCCTCCTCAGGTTTCTGCATCCTAAGAAGGAGGGGAGGTCTAAGGGGGGGGGGGGTACTGTAACGGGTTGCGCCGCGGTCCGGTCCACGGACCGCGGTCGCACCCGTGTCCCCCGAGGCAGGTCCCCGGCGGGGACGGGTGCCGCCGCGGGTCCTACTGTCGCCCGTGGTCGCATCCGTCCCGTCTCCTCACCTGACCGCGCTCCCGTTCGGTCCGCGTCCCCTGCTGGCCAGAATGCGCATGCGCGCCCCCTAGCGCGCGCTCGTTCATGTAGATTTAAAGGGACAGTGCGCCGGTAATTGGCTAATTGCCGGGCGCTGTCTCTATTTAAGTTTTGGACCCACGTCACTTCCCCGCTGGATCTTTGTTGCCCTGTGCCTTTGAGAAAGCGTTCCTGATAGTATAGTTGCCTTGCCGTGTACCAGACCTTGCTACGTTTCTCGACTCCGCACCTCTGCCGCCTGTCCTGACCTTCTGCCTGTCCACGACCACGAACCATTGCCGCCTGCCCTGACCATACTGCCTGCTCACCACTACGATTTTTGGGATTACTTTTTGTACCTCGCTGACCTCGGCTGCCGCCGCAAGCAAGTCACGTCGGTGGTAATGACCTGGTAGCCTCACGCCGCAGCAAGTCCATCCCGCTTTGCGGCGGGCTCTGGTGAAAACCGGGGGGGCTACTTAGATTCCGGTCCCTGGCGTGGCTTAGTCCATCGCTTGCGGTGGTCCAGTGGATCCACTACCAAGTCCGTTACAGCCCGGAGGTCTCCAAAGGATCGGAGCAGCGCTGCCGCAGGGGCCCCTTCCCTGGCGGTGAATACCGCTGCAGCTGCGGAGGACCCACAAGTGAGAGAGAGGCCGGAGGAGAGAGGAGACGCTGCCGGAGCCAGAGCGCGCGCAATGAGTGTGGGGAAGATGCAGCAGGGCGCGCCGATAGGTGTCTCCTCACACACCCAGTCCTCGCAGCGGGAGACGCCGGGCACCGCAACGGACCGGACGTCCAGCAGCCTATCTACACCCCTTGGAGAAGGGGACAGGTGCCAGGGAAGTGATATGGAGGAGTAGGGGTCGGCGGAGCGGGGGGAGAGGGGACCCAGAGACACTGTGCCTCATATACAAATGCCCGCACAGCAAACAGCAGCGCCAGACTGCCTGGCTAGGCAGACACACCACGGGCCCCAGAAGGAAACAGAGCTAAGGGAATATCAGTCCTGTTCCCCCCTGTTTGTGTCCCCAAGCCACCAGAACTCTCCCAGATTGAGCCCTCAATTATTCACCCCTAATGGGTCGCCGGAGCGGGAGACCCAGTTATCTAGCAGGGACAGTCTAACTGGGGATTGGACCAATACTGGACTGCCGGGACACTCGGCCCCCCCTGTACACCCCATCTCTAACAATGCAGGGTTGCATGAGCTGAATATGGTTTCAACCCCTGTACAAATGCCTGCTGCTGAGGCACTGTTAACCCTCAAAAGTCACCCGGAATTACAAGCCTTACTTTCACTGCTGCCGACGAAAGGTGATTTAACAGCTTTAGCCCAAGACCTGAAAACCTCGTGGCGTTCTGAGCTTCAGCCTGTCAAAGCAGACGTTACTGTTCTACAAAACAAAGTAAAGACTCTGGAAAACTTTCAAGAATCTGTACAGCAAAAATTTGCTGACATGCAGGCCGCCATGGATAACCAAGCACATATCCAGCAATCCCTAATTGAACATATAGATGACCTAGAGAATAGGAATTGTAGAAACAATCTCAGGGTTTGGGGCCTCCCAGAGTCCATCAAGCCACAGGACCTGAACCTGACGCTTACAAGGATCATCAATAGTATACTGGGAAAAAATGCTGAGGACTCAATTTAGTTAGACAGGGCCCATCGTGCCCTCAGACCACCAAGTGTTGACGATACACGACCTAGAGATGTGATCTGTAAAGTACACCTACTGTATACTCGGTCAAAGAGTCCATATTGAGAAAGGCAAGGGCAGTACCAAACCTCTCATACGAGGGTACAAAGATCTCACTGTTTCCAGACCTCTCCAGACGCACTCTGTGTCTCAGACTTACCATGAAGCCGTTACTCTCCGTCCTCCAATCCCGTAACATCCCATATAGGTGGGGATTCCCCTTTGCCTTGCAAGTCAGAAGAGGAGATGAGACGCTCTCCGTCAGATCCCCTGCAGACTTGCCTTCATTCCTGTCATCTTTGGAGTTGCCACCTGTGGCCCTCCCGGACTGGGCAGCTATGTATACAACACCCCTCTTACCGCAACGAGACAAAGAAGGGGGACTGACTAAAAGACTGAACTCCCCAGCGCTGCCGCAACGAGTGAGGAAGAACCCAAGAAATCTCCTGGACAGAGGGGATCTGAGAGACTATCCTAGAAGGAGCCTACCTCTCCAAATGCCTTGAAAATTGGCGGAAGGGTCGCCCTCACATGGTCCCTCCTTGAGGATCTCCCTTTCACTTGGCTTGCATGATAATTGAAAAAACAAGGACGGTAGCTTAATGAGGCGACTGACCTTTTGCTAAAGATACTGGTCCATAGATTGAGCTTCTCCTGAGAATACATAGTTCTTCCGATCTTGAACCCAAAATAGATTCACAGGGAACCTCCGTCCGGGACGACTACACCCTCCCTCCCCCCCTCCTAACACCCCCTCCCCCTTTTACTTTTTAGTTCTTTTTTCTTTTTTCTTTCTTTCTTTCTCACACCTCCCCCACTTTTCTCCCACTCGTTTATCTTACTAACAGTCTTCCCGGGTGCGAGAGTCTCCTACTATTAGTTAAGACCCCTATAGGTATAATCATTTTATTTCTTTTCCTTTGAGCCCTGTACTTAGCTCATCACTGGTCCCTGGGGGATGCCCAACGATATTGCTTCCCAGGTGGAGAGCAAGATGTGCTTCCCTATCTTGGGAACCTCTGCCTGTGGCTACTACGAACCCCACATAGGGTTGGGTGTCAGTTTTCTTTACTGGCCCCTAGCAGCAGCTTTTTTGCTGCACACTTTTAGGAAGTTACGGCCATTGGGTTGCTTCCGAATGGCTGTTGGTCTGTTCTGTTTCTTTTTTGGTGTATTTTGTTCATGATTGTTTCTCGTCCTGGAGAGATGAAGGTCTATAGCGGGGTCCCCAAAAGCACCATAATGGCTTCACTGGTGAAGCTTCAATGGTAACGCTTACGGTCGCCTCCTTCAATGTGAAGGGGCTGAACGTTCCAGAAAAGACAGGTCTCGAAATAACTATACGAAAATGCACAAATCTAAGCGCACATATTGGGTGTTTTGCAGAAACACAGTTTTTTGCAAACAACCATTTTGCCTGTGCAGAAAAATTATATACCCCTGTCTCTCTGTCTGGTGCCAGAGACCAAGACGAAGGGTGTTGCAATTTTACTCCATAAATCCCTACCCCACCAAATATTAGAATGTTAGGAAGAACCCAGAAGCCGCAGACATACTCTTTGTGATGTGGCAGGCATGCAGGGCACCACCTATACGGTGGCCAACATATATGCTCCAAATAGAGGTCAGTTGTCCTTTATTTCTAAGGCCCTGGATGAAAGTATTTGACCCTCTTTGCTCAGGGTGCAGTGATTTTGTGTGGTGATTTCAATGTAGCTCTAAACCCAGTTCTGGACACCTCCTCGGGTAAAAGTGTCATCTCCCTAAACAAACTAAACAAAATCAGGAAACTTCTACATGACATGCAACTTTGCGATGCATGGTGCATCTTGCATCCGACTGAAAAGGATTTTTCATTTTATTCCTCCCCCCATAAAGTATATAGTCGTATTGATTATATATTTTTACAACATTCCTTGATTAAATGAATCACTCTTGGATGACCCGCTATGCTTGGCAGAGCTAAAGCAAACCGTGCTACACTAACATACATTAACGAATGTAAGTGTTCTGACTGCCGGCGCCTTCCGGCCCGCGGGCCAGCAGGCGCACCCGTGCCCCCACTCTGGGATCCCTGCCCAGGGAACTGTTGGCGCTGCTGGCCCGCGGGACGGCCGCGGCGGGCCTCAGCTCCCGGCCACACACCTGACCTTGTATCATGCTCTATTCGGCTTCCTCTGCGGGCCGCGGCGCGCGTGCCTACTCTCTAAGCGCGCTGCGCGTTCGTTCCACGTACATGTTAAATGGCCACGCCCAATAATTGGTCTGCTGCCAGGTTGCTGCCGGCCTATATAATTGGGGGTGACGACCAGCGGGACTTGTCCTTTGCTAGATCTATGTTGCCGCCCGAGCCCAGAGAAAGAGTATCCAAGCATATCTTGCCTACCGTGTACCAGACCCCTTGCAACTTTCCTCAATTCCGAACCTCTGCCGCCTGCCCTGACCCTTCTTTGCCTGTCTACGACCATGAACCATTGCTGCCTGCCCCTTACCTTCTGCCTGCCCACGTCTTACAATCCTCGACTACGATTCATTGCACAACAACGGCCGCCACCGCAAGCAAGTCACGTCCAGGGGGGACGACCATGGTAAGCCTCGACCCGCAGCGAGTCCATCCCGCTTTGGCGGCTGGCTCTGGTGAACACCGGCGGGCTATTTAGATTCCCATTCCTGGCGAGGCTTAGCTATCATCGCCTTGCGGTGGTCGCAGAGGGTCCACAACCCCAGCCGTTAGAAGATTAATCCATCCCATGGACCCCGCCAAGGTGCCCTTGCCAAGTTTTGGGCGGATCTCACGAACCTTGTCGCCCAACAGTTTGCAGCAGATCGCGCCAACAAGCGCAGCAATTGGGTCGCTGACCGCCATAATTGGCGCCAATTGCTGGCGTCTCGGCAGCCACAACCAGCCTCTTCCCCAGGGGTTTTCCATACCCCCTGCCGCCCGCTGAACCGGGGGGCCCCCAAAAGTCTTTCCCCTTCCTCTACCCCCAAGTTTGACGGGGATCAAGCTTTGCAGGGGGTTTCTCACGCAGTGTTCCAGCACGGGAGCTGATGGCCGACCTTTTTCCTACCAAAAGGGGTCAAAGGTGGCTTTTCGTGGTGAGCCTGCCCGGGAAGGGCCCCGGGGCCCTGGGGACCCCTTTTTGGGGGCCGGAATGATCCTGTGACCGCAGACCTACAGGCCTTCCTCAGAATTCCGCAGGTCTTCGAGGAGCCTGCGCTGCGTCTTCTGCGGAGACCCGTATAAACCCTTCTCAGGGGGACTCCCCCGTGGAGATTTATGGGGTTTCCATTCCCGCACCCTAGCCTCGAGCTGGCATGGAATGACGCCGTCCTGCCCCCTTTTTCAAAAAGGGGGCCTATCAAGGCAGAGTAAAGGGAGCACGGGGCAAAAGGGATTTCCCATCTTCGTTGAGCAGCTCATCCACCGGGCCCCCATTGACGTGGGGTTTTGAGAAAGACAGCAGGAGCTCCCCCGGGAGCGTGATTGGGGCACAACCTCGCCGTCTACCTCGTCGGCTCCCTGTTTCCAGAATCTCCCTGCCCCTTCTCAGGTTTCACGAAAAAAACCCATCGGGGGCCCCGGGCTCATTTTGTCAGAGTCTTAGCTGTCCGCCCCCCGTGGAGAACCTTTGTCTCTATCGCCAGTCCGGATATTTTGTGAAGTTTCCGCAGCCCTCAGCTCGGGAAAACGCCGCCCTAGGGCCTAGGAGAGGCTCCCTAGGGCTCAGTTTCCCTTTCCCCACGACGATGTTCCATGGAGTAACAGGGAGCGGGGCCTATCTCTTCGAGTCTCGGCCCCTTCCTGACTCCTTTCTCCCGGGGGAACTATTCATGCCTCCTTTGGGTTTTCTCGTACCCGGGTGCCAGTCATCGCTTGGAAAACCCTTTTTGCTCTCTCTTCGAAAGGGGGAAAGCTTCCACGACCCCCATCCAGTTCATCCCGGCCCGTTACCCCCCGGGTAGGGGTCCACACAGGAAAAAATCTCCTTTCATGTCCTGCCTCCGCTTCTCGGCGACCCTTTTGTGGGGCTCCCCGGGCTGCAACTCAGCCCCTACGCTTGTTTGGAAAGCAGGCGAAGTTCTAGCTGGGGACGGAGTGCCAATCTCTGGGGGGGCCACCACCCCCGGTGTCCATCCTCCGTCCCAGTCACCCCGTCAAGCCCTCTACCGGGGGTTTTCCAGCGGATACCAGATTTCAGTGATTTTTTTCCCCGGGGAAACGGGGGCCTGAGAAGCTCCCACCCCTTCGGCCATGATGTCCCCCCCCTTTCCCCGGAACCGTCCTCCACGGGGAGGTTACCCTTGTCCGTGCCCGAACTCAGGCCTGTGGGCATTATACAGAAATCTGGAAAAGGG
Organism: Phyllomedusa bahiana; assembly: GCA_025379985.1. NCBI lineage: Eukaryota > Metazoa > Chordata > Amphibia > Anura > Hylidae > Phyllomedusa > Phyllomedusa bahiana. The sequence goes on along the minus strand of JAODAL010062821.1, from coordinate 864 downwards.
GGTTTTCATACGCAAGTCTTTCCGCCCCCCGGGGCGGTTCTTTTTTGCCCAGAAGAAAGACGGTCTCTTCGGCCTGTATCGTTTAAAGGGGGGGTAAAACAAGACACGGTAAAGATCGTTACCCTCTCCCCCTGTTTTCGGAGCTTTTTGATCGCTTCGTGGTGCCAAGGTTTTTCTAAATTGGACCTGCGGGGTGCCTAAAAACCTTTGTCAAATTTGTGAGGGGGGAAGGGGGAAAAGGGCTTTCAACCCCCGGGGAGGGTCATTTCGAGTACCTGTGTGCCTTTTTGGGCTATCAACCCCCAGCCGGTTTTTCAGGAATTGTCAATGACTTATTAAAGGGGACTGCTGTACACCTGCTCATAGTGTATCTGGACGATTTTTCTGATTTTTTCCCCGAACACAGAACCCTTGGGGACAAGTACCCCAGGTCCTGCATTTTCTGCGGAACAATCGACTGTATGCAAGCTGGAGAAGTGTTTTTTCCACGGACAGTTCCCTTCCTTGGGTACATAGTCCCCACGGGGTCTGCAGATGGACCCAGCTAAATTTTTCCGCATCCAGCTGGCCACGCCCTTCGGTCTTGGGGCGATTCAATTTTTTTCCGGGTTTTCGCCAACTACTACCGGCATTTTTTTCCCCATTTTTTCCCCCCGGGGGGTGGTCCCATCGTGGCCCTAAACCCGGAAAAATCCAACCGAGATTTTTGGCCCCCGTCTGCTGAAAAGCATTTTCTAAAATGAAGTCAGCGTTTTCTTCAGCACCTTCCTGTTCCCCCGGGGATCCGGATAACCCCTCCCTGGAGGTGGATCCCTTTTCCGGGGGGACAGGGGGTCCTACCCAGGGGAAAAAAAAAGGGTCGGC
>JAODAL010062820.1:0-19556 GCA_025379985.1 Phyllomedusa bahiana | reverse complement strand
ATGAAACTCAGGATCGTACAGGTAAGTAATTTGTAACAATGACTGAAACCAGAAAAATAGTGAGTCAGCTCTGGATAAAATACGGATGAAAATCAGGATCAGAAACAGGATAAGTAATGTAGTCACAGTGACTGCACGCGAATAGTGAGTGCAGCTCGGGGGTGCAGTTCTCACAGCAGGTGGCAAGTTTCCTGTGAGCTTTTTCCTGCGTTCCCCCACGACCCCTTCCCTGGAATTCACTGCATGCTTCTTGGGGGGGGGAGCTGTACCGGATGAAGGGAATAAACAGCAAAAAGCCCCCGGCCCCCACAGGATGGCGCGGGGGGTCGGATGACCGCAACCACCCGGGCACCTGGTAACAGCAGCAAAGCAGGGGGAAAAAATGAGCGGGAGAGGTAGCTAGGAGCAGTGAAGAAAAGCTCAGCCCCCCCGCTTCACCTGGAAAAAAGAAGGACCTAGGGTCAAAAAAACTCGTTTTTGCAAAGGTTAAAGGTAAGAGGACAGACAAGCCCCCTGCAGGGCCAGGGAGAAGATAAAACCTCCACCCTCCCCCAGGCGGCGGGGAGGGGGAGGAAAGGGGAGACTCAGGGGCCACAGAGGTGAACTCATCGGGAGAAGGAGGGGGGTGAGGTTCAGCAATGAACCACTTTTCTCCAGCAAACCACAAGCAGCCGTAAGGCTAAAAATGGGGGAAAAAGGGCCCCAAAACCCCAGCAGCTACCCCTCCAGCACACCAAGAAAAGCCAGAGGTACAGGAGAAAGAAAACAGCACCCAGGAAGCAGCACCCAAAGCGCGTCAGGAAAAGAGCTATAAACCACCCAAATTTTGGACATTGCATTGACTCTGAAGTGGGGGGAGTGGGGTGTGAGGAACCGGGGAGCCCCCCAATCTTGGCCCCGGATTGCAACCTACCTTAAAGTAAGGACGGGGGAAGGAGATCGTCCTGCTGCAGAGCGCATAGGGAAAAACAAAATGCCTCCAAGAATGCAGCCAAAAAAACAAACAGGAGCTAAAAAGAGATGAGGAGGAGAGAGAGGAATAAATACTTGGGGGAAAGGGAACATCATATTCCTAAATAGTGGCCTTTCCCAGGAGAAACTGGCCAATTTGCAGTGGTTCACGGAGATAAAGGGGAGAAAGAGTGGGGGGAGGGAGGGGGAGGGGAGGAGGGGCCCCAGGGAGACCTTAGGCCCTCCCTCTCACAGGTGTGTCCCAGGCACACACAGCGGGCCCCCCCAAAAATGGGTTCTCTGCCAGATCAACAATTCGGCTGAGGAGATGAGCGACACTGGAGACCGGGGTGGTTCTTAGACCGATCATCCAGCTGGAGTCCCCCGTGAACCGCACCCCTTTCGCCTTCGGGGGAGCCCCCTTTTGAAGCAAGGGGAGAAGCGGAAGGCAAAACAGGGCCACGTGGGGGGTGCCCTCGGGGTCTTTGGGCCCTTTCCCGGGGGGTTCCAGCGCAAAGGGGGACCCTGAGGTGGCGGATGGGGTTCCCGCTGCAAAAGCCCTCAACCTTCCGACCCATCCCCTGAGGGGAAGAGTAAAGCTAGCGGGGAGAATAAGTTGCAGACAGGTTTGAACATCTCCGGGTTAGCCCCCTGGAAACAGTCACGGGTGAAAAAAGAGGGAAAGGGCCAAAGGGCCCAACAGTGAAGGTTCTGAGGGAAGGGACACCGGGGAAAAATTCCCCTGAAAACAGGACCCCCCCTGTGGGAAAGGGGGAAGAGGGGGAAAAAAACGGGCCCCCCCTTTAGGGGGGGAGGGGTCCCCAAATGAAAAGACGGGAAAATCTGAGGAAGAAAGGTCGTAAAAAGGGCCCGGTCCAGCGAGCAAAAGAAGGGGATGTGGAGTGATAAAAAGGATAACAACAAAGGAAGTGGAAAAAAGGGAAAATGATGGAAGGATTGGAAGGGAGGGAAATGATGGATGAATGGGGGGGGAGGGAGAATGATGGAGGGAGAGGAGAGAGTTTGGGGAGTGGAGGGGAGGGGTATGAGGGAGTGGAGGGGGGGGGAAATGATGGAGTGGAGGGGGAGGGAAAAGATGAGTGGGGGGGAGGAGAAGAGGAGTGAATTTTGGAAAGGAGGGAAAAATAAAGGGAATAATGTGGGGGGGAAAGGATAATGTTGGTTTGGGGGGGTCCGGGGGAGGAAAGCAAAATGAGTGGCAGGTTGGGGGGACCCAAGAACGGGAAAGGGGGAACGAAGTGGAGGGATAGGTAAAGGGGGAGGGGGGGGAAAAATGGAAATAGTGAATGAAGGAGGAAGGTGGAAAGAAAGACAAACAAAACCTTGATTTTCTGCACCCTGGAGGGGGCAGGATAGAAGTTAGCCAGAAAGGTGCGGGAGGGGATGGTTTCCCACTGCCAGGGGTTGGGGGGAGTGAGTCGGATCAGCGCTGTTTCCCGGGAGGCTTGAAGAGTGGTGGAGTTTGGTCACAGAAAAGGGGGGAGGAGACCCCACTGCCCCTTTTTGTTTGAGAGGCATGGGACACTCACCCTTCCGAGATAAAAGGACGGGGGGGGAAGGAGCCAGACCTCCTACAGCCGGGCAGGGGGTACCCGGAGAAACATGGTCCATCCAAGGGGGAAGGCGTGATGCTTCGCAAGATCTGGGGTAGTAGGTTTCTCTTTGGGATGGAGTTTAAGGCGCGGACACTTTCCCCTGATCCACCCTTTAGGGCTCCCATTTTGATGGAGCTTGGCGGGCCAAAGGGCCCCTTGACGCTTTCTGCCCCGCTACGAGGTGAAGCAGATTCGCCTAGTGGCGGGGATTTGCTGTTCAGGCAACCTCCCGCCAAAAACTCAAAGAGGACCGTCCTGAAAGTAACGATCTCCTCTAGATGGACACATGCCCTAGCCCAATAGACCCCCTCCTTCCCCCCTTTAAAAACGGGATGAGCAGGCATTTGGTCGGGGCCGGGCCTTCAGGGTGAAACTGAGGGTCTCAGGAAAAACCGCACCCACATCCCACCCTCCAATTTCCTTGGGCGTGACAGAATCCTGGTCTTCTACCCCCCTGGTAGAAGACCAGCCGAAGCTTTGCCACCGATGCGGCGACCCCACACACTTCAGCCACAGTGTAGGGCACAAGTATGTGCACTGTGTGGGGAGACAGGACACCTGGCTGCATCGTGGGTTGGATTCGCTGTCCCCTGGTGCGCCTTCGGCTTTTTTTTGGCCCCCCCTTTGTCCTTGCCTACGGGTGTCCCCCCCGCGGAGGGAGAGAGTGCGGGGCCCGGGGAGGAATCGGGGGGGCACCATGGGGTAAAGGGAGCTGGGGGGGCCAGTGATAAAAAAGGGAAAGTCAGCGTGCAAAAGGGAGTAGGGGGCATGCCGAAGGGAGAGAGAGGAGGGAAAACCCCCGACCATGGGGGGGACCAGAACCTTAGGGGCCCCCAAATGCTGACCAAGCTGAGGCCCGGGGGGAGAGCGAGCTAAAAAGGAGGCCAGGGGGAAAGGAAAAGGGAGGAGGCCGCCCTCCCTGAACCCTCCTCAGAGGGCGGGAAAAAGGAAAGGAGGAGGGCCTACAAAGAAACGGTCGAAAAAGGGGGAAAAAGAAGAGGGGGCGAAGCCTAAACTTCTTTAGAGTGGACGATTCTATTCCCCCTGACCCTGGCCAAGTGGGGGTTAAAGAATGCGGGGAAACCCCCCTCTGATTGTTTTTCCTATAAGTACAGTGCCCTTGTCGACCTTTTTAGTGATTTGAGGATGACGGAGATGAGGGTTACAGGAGCATGTGGGGGAGCCCTTGGGGGGTAAAGTCACCTTCTTTTGGGGGAAACCTCCAAAACAATCTTTGGGGGGGCACAGAAGTTTCCAAGAAAGGGAAAAACCCCGCAACCCATGGCAGGGGGGGGAAAAGCACAAAGGGAGGGCCCCTTTGGGGGTTTCGAGAATTCCCCGGGGGGGGCCCGAGGACCAGAGGGGGTTTTGGAAGTACTGATGGATTCTCTGTCAGCCTCAAGGGCTCAAACCAGAGCCTATGGAAGGGGGCAGGACAAGGGGAAGAAGAAAAGGGGTCGAGCTTGATCATCAATGATGGCGGGACTCTCCCCGTTAACGCTGGAAGATTAAGTTTCCCCCATTAATTTAGATACGGCTAGAATGCGGTTTTTTTGATTTTTTTTAGCCCGGGTTTAAGCTGAAATTTGTTTTTGCAAGGACCATTGACAGATCTGTCATTAATCAGAAAGGCAAGACGAATGGGGGCCAGGGCCCTTTATACTGGTCTTTTGCAGCCGAGCCGAGCGTACGATAGGGCCCCATCCTTGGTTTTTGAGGGGGATTTTGGGAAAGTCCCCCGCCCGCCCTTAAAGAAATGCATATACATGAGTTGTAAAATGGTGACAGGACTGGGGATGTTCAGGGGCCCTGAAACAGTCCAGACAGAAATCCTGGAGATCGCCGGTCCTTCACTCACCCCTTGGGGAGGAGGAATGGATCGGGACAGGTGGGGGTTTTCCGGGTGCGCCCTCCCTGCCCCGGGTAAACCTCTCGCTGAATTTTTTTACAGAACGTCAAGAAAGGGAAATGAAGGTGGCGATTTGGGGGTTTGCCCCCAAGAAGTAAACCCGGCCTGAGGTTAACATCAATTTTTTCAAGACCTTTAAGGACACCTTGGGTTCCCCCCTTGACTGAGGTAATAAAAGATGTCTCTCCTCGGGGGCTTGCCAAAGTCAATGAGGAGGTCACACTGATCATTCTTCGAAGGGTAAATATCCCTCCCACATCGGAATTGGGCCTTAGCGCTGCCAATGTGGACAGGAAAATTCTGGGAAAAGTGCTTTCAACCGGCTAATTAGATTTGCCTCCCGCTCCTGTCAGGGGCCCCCGCAGCTCTGTTCCTGCTGCAGCACAGTTTTGCAGCCCTCGGTGTCCGGGAACCGTTTGGGGGGAGCAGGGGGGTCACGAGGGGTACACATGTCTTTGGATAAGGGCCAAGGCCTTTTTAATTTGGGGTTTTCCCTGAGTATCTTGGGGGCCCCGCTTCTGAGATACGGCCTCCGGGGGGGTTGTAGATTGGTTTAAAAACATTTTAAAAGGGGGCGAGAGCTTTCCGCTTGTGAACGGGGGGATGAGCGGGCCCTTTTTAGGGGGCCCGGGGGGGCGTCAGGGTTGTCCTCTCAGCCCTTTGCTTACGTGTTCGCCATTGACCCTTTCAAGGAGGTTGGAATGGGGGACCCTTGGGGGAGGTGGGGATGGGCCGCGGCATCATTTCCCCCCAGAAGGCATAGCTTACGCGGATGGTCACCGACTTTGTTTTCCTCTTTGAAAGGGGCGGGGGTGGTGATTCAAAGTAAGGCATTCGGGAGGCATCCGGGTCCATAAAACCAGGAAAGTGGAAGCCTGGTTGGGGGAAGGGAATCCACATTCAACCTCCCAGAAAAATCCTCCCCGTGCCCCGGAATCAATTCAATCCTCGGAATTTAATTTGCCAAAGGGGGTTACCCCCAGAAAAACTGGGAGGGCGGTGAAAAATGCCGCTCAGAAAGGGGGACCTGGAAAAGGGGGCCATGACCCAGAGAGTGGGTGAACCTACAAGCCCCCCCTGCCCCGTTTTTCATCTACGGGCTGGTTCCTTTTTCCTGAGTTCCCCTGGGGCCCCGGGTCTACAGCCTTTTTATCACTACTTTTTGGGGAAACAGGGTTTTACCTATCAAAAAACGTGATGTGACTACCGCACAGGAGGCGGAGGGGTTAGGGATGGTTAACCCCGGATTTCTGGTCAAACCTTTATTTTGACCAAAAACGAGCCTTTGGAAAGAAGGCCCCCTCTCCCTGGGTCGCCTCCGGGGAATGGGTGCAGCCCAATTTCCCGGGGAAAGGGAGTTGGGAGGTCGAGTGAAGATCTTCCGCACCCCAAGGGGATCTCCCAGCTTTTGCGCAAGACTTGAAAATCATCCGTCGATGGGGTCCTGGATGTGACGGAGGTGAAGATTCTTTCCAAAAATCCCCCGGTGAAGGGTCTTTTCAATGCATTTCCCGGGGCCTGTTGACCCCAGGGATTGCCCAGCAGATCTGAGCCCGGGGGTTTCGACTTTTTAAAATCAAAGGATCCCCCTTTAAAATTTTGGGGGGCCTGGCCTGCTTCCATGGAAAACTATATTGGGGAGCAAATTTAAGTTTAGGACCCCAGAATAGGGGTTCCTCGGTTTGGGGTGCGGTGGGTGCTTGGACCCTGGAGCACTTCCTACTTTTACTCACCTTTAATAAAAAGTAACACCAGAGGGGAGCTTCCACGGCTGGCCCCCCGCTGGCCCCGGGCTTCCTAAGCGGATTGGGCGTACGGGGCGTTCAGAGAGCGAGGGGCCGGACCTGTGCACTTTAAATAGTTAGCATGTGGGAGGAAACACGTGTGGCACCCCGGGCTTTTCGGTGACGCGGCAGAAAACCCTCCCGGAAAAAAAGGGATTGGAAAAATTTTAGGTGACCGGGAAAGGTGCTCTCTGGAGTTAAAGAATGGGGGCCTCCGGGCATCACCCTCTGGAGGGGCTTTTCTTCCAGGGCCCATTTTTCGGAGACTCCATCATCCGGTGGTGGGCTAGACTGGCACTTTGATTTTTTTTTTGTTTTGAAGTGATGGGTAAGAAAGGCTGGAGACACCAAAACCCGAGTCCCGGGAGTCTGGGGTTAGTATTTCTGTTTTTAGCTTAATTTACTTGGGATGTGGGTTAGGTTTTTCATATTAAATATTTTTATTTGTATATATTATATTTAATGTATGATATAGTTAGAAAAAAAAAAATGGGGGATATGTTAGGTTGGGGGGGGGGTTTGGGGGATTTTAGTGACAAAGGGGGTAATGGAAATAATAAAACAAGGACACAGACTTTTTTGGCTTTAAAAAAAAACATAAAAAAACCAATTAAAAAAAAACTTAAAAAAACAAAAAAAGGTAAAAATTGGGGGGGGGGAAAAGTTAGGGTTGGGGGGGGGTTTGGGGGCGTGAGTGACAGGGGGGAAAAGTGAAACAATGAACATTAAGGGCACGGGTTTGGACTTGGAAAAAAAAAAAAAAAAACCGTTAAAAAAAAAACTTAAAAAAATAAATAAATAAAATAATATAAAATAAAAGAGGGGGATATAGTTAGGTTGGGCGGGTTTTTTGGGACTTGAGGGATTAGGGGATGTGATCGGAATAATGGACATTATGGACATGACTTTGGAAAAGACAATGACAAAAAAAAAAAAGTGGATAGAACTTGAAAATTTTTTAATAGTATTAACATTGTAAATAGTTGAGGTAATCACAGGGGGGCCCAGCGGGGTGTATATGTAAATAATATATATATATTTTAAATATATAATATATTATATTATATATATATATATAAAATATATATATAATATATATATATATATATATATATATAATATATATATTAATATATATATAATAATTATATATATATAAATTATATTTTTTTAGGAAAGAAAAAAAGGTGTGTGTTTTTTGAATGGAATGGAGTGAATGGAGCTGGACGGTAAAAATTGTAAATATGTACAGGCTTATGGTTTCTGTATTTTCCAGTTTATTTGTAAATGGTTATTACTTTGTTTCAGATTCTACATTTATACAATAAAAAAAGTATAATACAGGATGTAACTCAGGATCAGCACAGGATAAGTAATGTATGTATACTGTGACTGCACCAGCAGAATTGTGAGTGCAGCTCTGGAGGATAATTTCAGGATGTAAATCAGGATCAGTACAGGATAAATTAATGTATGTACAGTTGACTGCACCACAGAATAGTGAGCGCAGCTCTGGAGGATAATACAGGATGTAACTAGGATCAGTACAGGATAAGTAATGTATGTACATAGTGACTGCACCAGCAGAATAGTGAGTGCAGCTCTGGAGTATAATACAGGATGTAACTCAGGATCAGTACAGGATAAGTAATGTATGAACACATGTACTCCACCATCACACAAGTGATTGCAGCTCTGGAGTATAATACAGGATGTAACTCAGGATCAGTACAGGATAAGTAATGTATGTACAGTGACTGCACCAGCAGAATAGTGAGGGAAGTAAGTGAAAAGAGTCTGTGAATGCAGCTGTGAGCGGCAGCGCGGGCCCCCTCTCTGCAGCGTCCTCTCCCCAGCCCTGCAGCCCTTCTCCCCACAGCCTTCTGTGTGGGCGCGCCGTCCTCTCCCCACATACCCACACACATCTAAGGCTGGGGGGACGAGGGGGCCCCCCCACACAAGCGTGGGGGGACGAGGGGGCCCCCCACACTCAATCTTGGGGGGGACGAGGGGGCCCCCACACACAATCTTGGGGGGACGAGGGGGCCCCCCCACACAATCTTGGGGGGACGAGGGGGCCACCACACACAAAGCTGGGGGGACGAGGGGGGGGGCCCCCACACATAAGGCTGGGGGGACAAGGGGGCCACACCTACCTCCCTGGTTGCCCAGCTACCTACCTCCCTAGCTACCACCTACCTGGCTACCTACGCCTGGCTAGCTACCTCCCTGGTTGCCCAGCTACCTACCTCCCTAGCTACAATCAACCTACCTCCCTAGCTACCACCTACATACCTACCTACCTCCCTAGCTACCACCTACCTGGCTACCTACCTCCCTAGCTACCTCCCTGGTTGCCCAGCTACCTACCTCCCTAGCCACAACCTACCTTCCTCCCTAGCTACCACCTACATACCTACCTACCTCCCTAGCTACCACCTACCTGGCTACCTACCTCCCTAGCTACCTCCCTTGTTGCCCAGGTACCTACCTCCCTAGCTACCACCTACCTGGCTACCTACCTCCCTAGCTACCTCCCTGGTTGTCCAGCTACCTACCTCCCTAGCTACCACCTACCTGGCTGCCTGGCTACCTACCTCCTTAGTTACCACCTACCTGGGTCCTACCTCCCTAGCTACCACCTACCTGCCTACCTCCCTAGCTACCACCGACCTGGCTACCTACCTCCCTAGCTACCACCTACCTGGCTACCCGGCCATCTACTACCCACCTAGCTACCCGGCTACATACCCACTTACCTGTCTGCCCACTACTCGGTTACCTACCCACGGGGGCCCACTACCTACGTATTGGGGGGGGGGCTATCCACCTAATTATCAGGGCACAAAGGGGGTCATTATTACCATTTTTTGGCACTATGGATGGGGAGTTTGTACACAGGGGGGGTGGACATAGGTAGGAAGATGATAATAAAAAGTGAGGAGTCTCAGGTGTTTGTGTTGTGAATTTGCAGGGGCGAGTTGTGGTTGGGGAAGTCATCCTGGAGGTCTGGACCAGATGGAGAAGAAAAGGGAACGTGAATGACTCATCAGACAAGACATCAACTGAAAGTCACTAAAGGGAATTGCATTTTTATATATCACTTTATGGCCCACTGAAAAGGGCGAAAAATTTTGGTCTTATTGTATTAAATTTATTTCGTGCCCGTTTGATGGTATTATTCAGAAATTGGGAGCATTCAGCTTTTTTATTTTTACTGGGGGGGGCAAAGGGGTTTTTGCTGGGGGCGGGACTTCTAGGGGGGCCCGGGAACTTTTTGCTGTATGGGCCCAAAATTTTGTTGGGGGGCCCTTGTACCCAGTGCCCAGCACCACCCGGGAATAGGGGAAGTGCGCTCGGGGGGATAATATAGGTTGTAACTCAGGTTCATACGGGATAAAAAATTGTATGTACATTTGATGGACCAGCAAATATTTGAGTCCCACCCTCTGGAGGAAAATACAGGAAATAACTCAGGTTCAGCACGGGAAAAAGTAATGTAGGTTACAGTGCCCTGCACCAGCAAAAATATTTGAGTGCAGCTCTGGGGGTTTAATACAGGATGAAAACCTGGGGATCATACAGGATAATTAATGTATGACAGTGACTGCACCAAAGAATAGTGATTTGGCAGCTTTTCAGGTGCACCCCAATCATTGGGTGTGTGTGTCTCGGGGGGGGTGGGGGCGCTTGTCCCCTTTGCTGCGGGCGTGTGTGTGGTTTGTTCCCCTGCCGGGTTTTCCCTGCTCCCCCCCTCCTCAGGGCGAGAGTGAGTTTTGGGGTATGAGTGACAAATAAAGCCCCGGCTCCTGTTCTAATTTGGGCCGGGGGGGCAGGAGAAGCCAGCTTTTGGGCCTCCCATGGGGGACTCGGGGTTTAAAAAAGATCGGGCCCAGGAGCCCAGCAATGGGGTTCGTAGTTTCCTGAGTCTGAAAAATTTTTAAAAAAGCCGCAAAGGCTTCATCCGTAAGGAGGCCCTTGTCTGCTGCAAGCTTCGGGGTGAGTGGGGGCCCCTTTTCCCGGGGGCCCGGAGCAACCCGGGAGGGGCTCATGGGGGTGGGGGCTGACTTAGAGGGGGAAAGGGGCGGGGGTGAAGCCCTTGCTCATAGGTGTCATATGACAGCCTCGCATTTTTGGGTTTTTTGAGAGGGATTAGGGGAAGTACCCCCCTCCCCCAAAACCCTTACAGAAACTCAAGATGTCAGTAATAGAAAAGGTTTTGGTGTCTGGACTATTGATAGTATGGGGTTCCCAGAAGGTCTAGATCTGGGATCCTGGAGGCCCGTCGATCCTACTATCACATTCATGGCAGGGGGGATCTTGATCGGGACGGGATGTCGGCTTTCCTGGTTTAAAAACTTTTCCCTAACCCGGGGGAGTAGCCCCTTCTTGAGTTTTGACAGAAGAGATCAAGAAAAAGGAAATCGGCCTGGCGTTTTAAAGGGGCTCCCCCCCCAAAAAAAAAAACCAGAACCAAGGGTTTTAAAACTTCATTTTTATAAGACCTTTAGGACCCCTTTGGGTTTCCCCCTCTTGCCCTGAGGTAATAAATTAGTGCCCTCCCCAAAAAAACCCATTTCCCAAAAGTCAATGGGGAAGGTCAGCTTTGGTCCTTCTGAAAAGGGGTTAAAGATCCGTCCCAAAATGAAAAGGGGGGCGTCCCTTTGGACTGCCAATGTGGAAAAAAGATTCGGCAAAGGTGCTGTTTAATCGGTTGGTGAAGTGTGAACCCCCAGCCCCATTTGGGGGCCCCAGCACTGCTCTTTTCCCCGGGTCGCAGTTTTTTTTAGTGCTGTCCCTCTTTTCCCCGGGAAAGCTGGGGCGGGCGGGGGGGTCACTGGAAAGGGTCCCTGCGCCTTGGATCGGCAAAAGCTTTTTCATCATTTTAACCATGATTCCCTTTGGGGTCCGTCCTCCTGAGATATCCCCCGGGGGCCGGGGGGGTTTTGGTTGATTGGTTTAAAGACCTTTTACGCGGGGGGAGAGATTTTTCCCCACTTTTTAAAGGTTGGTTTTGGGGGCCCATTGGAGGGGGGGCCCTTGGGTTCGCCGGGGTTGTCCGCTGACCCCGCTACTGTAGTTTTTGTAAAACGACCCCTTTCCTTAGGAGGTTTGGTTTGTGGCCGGGGTGGGGGGGGCCCCGGGAGGGGACCGGGCGGCTCTGGGGGCCCAAATCTCGGGGTGGTTGTTATGCTGATGACGAAACCCCCCCCCCATTTTTGTGCCCATTGCGAGGGGGGGGCGGAATTTTTTGCTGTCAGGGGTTAAATGCTACTAAAGTATCAGGTCAAGTTCAACTGGGAAAAGGGTTTTGAGAGTCTCTGGCTGGGAGGGAGATCCTGGTTTTTGATCTCCCGGACCCCCTTCCCAGAGCCCCAGGCTCGGGAAAAATTTTCTCGGCATTAAATTTTGGGCCCAAAGGGGAAATTCCCCCACTCAAAACTGGGACAGAAAAGTTTTAAGATTCCCCGTCAGAAGGGGATCAGGGGAAAAGGGTTGGTTTTTGACCCTCGGGGAAAATTTTCATTATCAAAACATACCGTTTCCCTTTGCTGTTGTATTTTGGGCAGTGTGTCACCCTTCCCGGGCCTTTCGGGGACTCGGTTCTACAGTCTGTTCTTTCAGATGTTATGGGGGAAATAGGGCTTTAACCTTGTCAAGAAAGGAGGTTACTTACCGAACGAGGGGGTTGGGGGAGTTGGGTATGGGGCAACCCTGTGGTTTTTCCTTGTGAATACCTTTATTAAGATCAACCTGCCAACCTCCCGGAAAAAAAAGGGCTTTCCCCCATGGGTATTTTCCTGTCGGGGTTGGGGTTTTGGGTCTTTCTTTCCCGGAAAGGGAAAAGGGGGCAAATGAAGGACTTGCGCACGCCTCAGGGCATCTTTCCCCCGTCTACGTGCCCTGGTTTTTGGGTTTTGCGTCGGGTGGGGTTTTTGGGGGTGTGGGAAATCCCGGGGCCCCAGTCGAGGGAAAACCTTGCTAAAGGGTTCTGTTGACCCATTCCAGAAACCTCCCGGCCCCCAGGGACTGCCCAAGCCGGGGTTGGGGGTTTGGGTTTTCGACTTTTTTAATTCTTATCAGGATCCCCTCAAAGTTTTGGGACTTGGGTTGGCCCTGCTTCCATGGGAAGCTGTGTAGGAGGGGCAATCGAAAATGGGGGCTCTGAGGAACGGGGGGTCCTCCTTTACAGGGGATTGGGGCCCGCCCGGAGAGCATGGAAAAAATTTTCCCGGGGTTTTTGTCCCTTTAACACGAGGTTTACCCAGGGGGGGGGAAACTCCATTGGCTGGCCCCCGGCTGGCCGGGCTCTCCCATGCGGGAAAGGGCCTTTTGGAGCAAATTTAGAAAACCCGGGGGGTTGGGAACCCGGGGACGTTTTTTTTAGTTAGTTATTGGGGCAGGTTAAAAAAAAACGTGGCACGCGCGGTTTTCTTAGTATCGACGCAGCGGAAAATCCTCCCCCCCGGATGAGGGGTTTGGGAAAATTTTTCGGGGACCTTTTTGAAGGTGCGCTCTCTGGAGTATGAGAGGTCGGGGGGGAGGTAAGCCCTTTCCATTTTGGGGGGGCTTTTTCCTTTGGAGTACCCTTTGCTTGTTCCCTCTCCCTTCCTGGTGGTGGGGTGAAAAATGCACTTTTAAAATATTTTTGTTTTGTTTTGGTAACTGTGTGAGGATATAGGGCTTGCAGGCGCCCCAACCTTGGGGTTTCGGGGGGGGGGTGTGGTGAAAAGTCTTTAATGTGTGTTTTGTTTCATTGTAAAGGGAAATATTCTTGTAGTTTGTATATTTTGTTTATTAATAGTGGGTTGGGGAAATTTGGGGTTTAGAGTTTGGTTGGGTGTTTTGGGAAAAAGGGGGGAGGGGTTTTTTTGGATATTGGGGTTTTTTGGGACTTTGGGGGACCTTCGGGGCTTGGGGGGAAAAAAAACCCCAAAAAACCTGGACTGAAATTTATGGCGTCCGGGGTTAAACATTTTGCTGGGGGCCCTGGGTTTTGGGGGCAGTTCAGGGCCAAAAAAAAAAAAAAAAAGGGGTGTGGTGGTGTTGGGTTTCTTTTTTTTTTCTTATTGGTTTGTTGTGTGGGGGGAAAAAAAAAAAAAAAAAAATAAATTTGTGATTGGGAAAAATCGGGGGTATAATACGGATGTAACTCGGAAAAAGTACGGATAAGTAATGTATTTCACAGTGACTGCACCAGCAGAAAAAGTGAGTGCAACTCTGGAGGGATAATACAGGATGTAACTCAGGGTCAGTTTCGGATAATAATGTTTTTGTACCCAAAATGACTGCCCAGAGAAAAATTTAGTGCAGCTTGGAGTATAAATTTCAGGATGTAACTCAGGATCAGTACGGGTAAGTAATGTTTTTTCACAGTGACCCCCACCACAAGGGAAAAGTGAGTGCGCTCGGGTATAATACAGGATGTAACTCGGATCAAATACAGGGTAAGTAATGTATGTACAGTGACGGCCCCCAGCAAAAATATTTATGCACACTGGAGGGTAAAACAGGTGTAACTCCCGGGTTTTTTGCAGGATAAGTAAATTTTTGCAGTGACTGGGACCACAGAATAGAAAATGGGGCCTGGGGAGTATAATACAGGAATAAAACCCGGATCAGTTCAGGGTAAAATAATGTATGACCAAGGGCTGCACCAGCAAATGTGAGCGCAGCTCTGGATTAAAAATTTTTGGATGTTAAAACCCGGATTAAATTTCAGGTAAGTAATTTATGTTCAGTACTGCACCGAAAAAATTGTGAAACACAGCTCTGGAAATAAAAATACAGGATGTAACCCCAGGATCCCGTACATTTTTAAGTAATGTATGTACATTGGGCGGGCCAAACCGCACAATTGTGGTGGGAGCCCCTGGAGTATAAAAACAAAGGGTGAACTCAGGATAGTACAAAGGGTAAGTAATGTATGTACGGGGACTGCCCAAACAAAAATAGTGAGTGCCGCTTGGGGGATAATTTCAGGATGTAAATCAGGAAACTTACAGGATAAGTAAAGTATTTTAAGTGACTGCACCCCAGAATATGATTTCAAAACTGGAGTATAATACAGGAAGAAAATCAGGATCATAAAAGGATAAGTAATTTTGTACAGTGAATGCCCCCAGCAAAATTTGGGTGCAGCTCTGGAGTATAATACAGGGTGGAAAATCGGGATCAGTACAGGGATAAGTAAATTTTAAGTAAAAGTGACGGCACCACAAAAATTTTGTGAGTGCGCTCTGGAGTTTAATACAGGGTGTAACTCAGGGTTAGTACAGGATAAATAATATATGTTCAGGGGGACTGCACCAGCAGAATGGGGAAACGCCCGCTCTGGAGTATAATAAAAGGGTGTAAATCGGACCAGTACGGAAAAAGTTTAAAGTATGTACAGTGACGGCCCCCAGCACAAAAAGTGAATGCAGCCCCTGGAGTATAAATAGAGGAGTTTAAATCGGATCATACAGGGTAATTAAAGTATGAAAAGTGACTGCACCAGCAGAATTTGTGATTTCAGCTCTGGAGGGTAATCAGGATGTAAATAGGATCGTTTTCAGGATAAGTAAAAGTATGGGACACGTGACTGCACCAGCAAATAGTGAGCGCAGCTCTGGGTAAATTTTCAGGATGAAAATCAGGAAACAGTACAGGGGAAGTAAAGTATGTACGTTTACTGCAACCCGCAAATGTGATGCAGCTCTGCAGTATAATACAGGATGTTAAAACAGGATCGTACAGGAAAATTTTCTTTACACAGTTTACGCCCAGCAGAATATTTAGCGCAGCTCTGGGGATAATACGAATGAAATCAGGGTTTAGTAAAAGGATAAGTAATCTAAGTAATGTAAACCCCGGGCTTAAAATTCAGGTTTTTTGTAAAGAAGGGCCTGTACTTTGTGATTGGGCCTTTAACAAAACAGTGTTTTATATTCGTCCCCTTTTTAAACCCAGTGCTCGCTGTTTTTTGGGGCCACGCGCCCGGGGGCCCCGCGGGGTTTTTTGCGCACTCCCTGTTTCGTGGTCCCCCCCTTTAAAGTATTAATCTGGATTCCCCACATTCATTTTAATATTTAAACCCAATTTTACGTTGATCATTTACTTAATTATTGAACCGTTTTGCCCTGGAAATTTCGGGGACTGGGGGGGCTCAGTCTCTGAAACCCGGGGGGCCCTCTCAGGGGTTCATCCCCAAATGGGGGGAAAGCCCGCGCCCGATGAGGAAAATTTTCCCAAATTCCCACTGAACGACCCCGGGCAAAAAACCTTCTTTATCACAACAACTTCAGGCAGCTTTTTCAGTGCTTTCACCCCAGCTTTCCAAAGAAACTGAACGGAAAATTTTTTTGTTTTGTCCTTTGTGTGACACATTTATTTTTCCCAAAAAACCACACCCTTTCGCCGTTCTCCTACATACCCCTGAAACGTGGTCATCTTAAACTGATTTCTGGCTTTAATTTTTCATGAATCAGGTTTACCCAGGATAAACCAAGCTCCCAAACTCTGAAAGAAAAAAAGCCAAGCAATGATGATTTTTTATCCCCCTGTGCCCCAATTTTAAATTTTCCTTTACTTAGATCCGGCAAAAAGAAGGATCAAAACGAAGTAGTTTTCCCTTTTCAATTGAATTTGGGGGAGGGTTTTTTAAAAATGGCACTGGTTTTTAACAAATATTTGGGATGGTTTTTTGGAAAAAGTGAAAAAAATTTGATTTTTAATTTGGTCAAAGGGTGATGCCCCGGGGATAAAAAACCGCCCAAAACAAAATTGCATTAGAAAGCACTGATTGCTATGGCGCCCGGAAAAAGGCCCTAAGGGGTTTATGCGATAGGAAAAAATTCCTGCAGAAAGTTACATTCCACAAGTAAAAAATTTAAACCGGACCCTTTTTTTGTGGGAATTTTGGGGTGCATTTTTGAAAGGGAAATTTATTCATTCAAGAAAAAGGGGAAAAAAAACACGCAAAGATCTAGGTTTAAAAAGTTTGTAGCACAAAAACGGATATTTCTGTGTGGGGTTTGGGGGGGCCCCGGGCTGGAGGCCAAGCGGAAGGATTTTATCCCCGAAACGTAAAAACAGCCGTGCCCTTTGGTCCTGTCTGGATGTCGGCGTCTCCAGCTTACCTGTGGGGGAAGTTTTATATTAGGAACTTTTAAGAAGGGCAAAAACGGGCCGCCCAACCAAAACCCTGAGTAATATGGTTTCAAACTTTTCTTACAGGAAAAAGCTTTAAAATAGGGTTTTTAAATGTCTAAATTTTTTAAGATTTCTATAATTAAAGAAATTGGTTTTAACCCAACATCGGTTTTTTCAATTTTAAATTTAAAATTTATGGAGGTAAAAAACCCGGCTGAAAGGGCCCCTGTTTTAATTTGGTACCAAACCCCAAAATATGGTCACTGAAATGGAGGAAATATACAGTCTGCAGGCCTGTGTACACTGGTTTCTACCACTATAGGGTATTTTAAAGGGGATTTAATATACAGTCGGGTAAAAAGCCTTGTTAAAAATTTTGGTGCCCAAACCACTATAGGGGAAATTTTTTTTGGGGGTTTATGCACCCTGCAGAGTTTTGAACACGGGTTGTTTCCCCCCTTATATGGTAAATGTATGGGGGTATTATACATTTCGCAGACCCCTGTGAAACACTGGTCTCCCCACTAAAGGGGCCACTGTTATGGGGTAATATAAAATCGCAAGTGTTGTACACTGGTACCCCACTATATGAGGGAAAAAGGGGGTTGTAGTGTAATGTTTTGGGGTTTTTAATTTTGGAAGAAATAGTTTGGCATATCCCCCCGGGCCCCTCCTGATGCTGAATTATATCCAATTTCCAAAAAAGCTGGGGTGCCCCAATTTAAAAGGTAAAAAAAGCCCTTTCCGGGCAGTTTTATATATAATTTTTTTTTTTTTTTTTTGCTGTTTTCCCTTTAGCTGATATATTGGGCCCCCTTTTTCCAGGGGGATTTAGAGCCCTTAAAGGTCCCCGAAAACAGTGTTTGGGGTTTGTAAGCCCCAGCAGCCCCTTGCAGTAACAGACCCCTGGGGACTGCCAGGCTGGGAGGTTTCCCTGCCTATTGTATAAAAACAGCTTTTTTTGAGGTTTTTAAAATGTTTTTGTTTGGGGAAAGGGAACGGGGGAAAGGGTTTAATTAAAAAGGCCCCCCGCCTTCTCTGTGTAGAACAAGGCTAATGCTGACCCAAGCTCCCCCCTCCCGCAGCTGTACAATTAGTGTACAGCTGCGCACTCGTCAGGGGAAATTTAAATTTCCCTTTGCCCCCGGTTTTGAATTTTTAAACGGGCGGTGCAGGGTTTAAAACTTTTTGGGCCCAAAGGAAAAACAACATTCAAAACTTATACGGGGTCTTTTCGTTTTTGTTCTATTTTTAGGATACGGAAAAAAGGTTTTCTGTCCGGGCGGGCTTTCCAATGATTTTTTTAGGTTGCCGCTCCCTCTGTGTAAGTCCCCCAACCCCCCCCGTGTTTAAAGCACGCAAGTAGAGCAAAATTTTTTGGTCAAAACCCAAAAGGAAAAAACCATTTGTCAATTTAGCAGAATAGATAACCTGTGTATCTTTTAAAATAAACCCAAAATCACAAGGGTTAAGGGTATTTTTTTAAAAAATTTTTCCCAAAATTTTTCCTTTACAAAAGTAAAGCTAATCAATGGATGTAAAAATTTTTTTAACCCCTTAAAGGATCGGGGCTTTTTTTTTGGGTTCCTTCGTTTTTTTTTTTTTTTCCTCCCCACCTTTGAAAAGGGCCCCAAAAAACTTTCTTCTTTTCCATCTAAAAAAAGAAAAGAAAAGGGTTTGCTTTTTGTGGAAAAGTGTACTTTTCTAATGGTCCCATTGATAAAAATTTTTAATGTACTGGAAAAACCCCAAAAAAATTTCAAAAGTAGGTTTAATGTAAAAAAAAAATGTTTTTTTTGGGGGGCGTGGGCCTGGAAACGCGTTGGCCGGGGGGCTGTGTTTTAATTTGTGCCCCTTTTCAGAGCTTATTTTAAAATAACCCTTTCTAAAACGGCCCACTATATGGGACCTAGAAGGCCAAAAAAGAAACCGGATCCCAGAAAGGACCTCCAGGGCGCCCCGGACGGGGCCAAAAATTTCAAATTTTTTTGCCCCCTGGGGGAAAATCTTCCCTTGGGAAAACCCCCGAAACCCCCTTTTCCCTAAACCGGGCGCCATACCCCCCGGGCCCTCGTAAGGGGCCCCTCCCCGGCCCATCGGAGGGGGAAAAGGGAAGGAAAAGGGAAGGGAGGGCAGGGCAACACCCCCCCGGACCACCCGCCACCCGGTGGGTTTTTGAGGGAGGAAAAAGATCCCACGGGCCCCCCCGGGACCACCAAATTTGGGTCAGGCCCCCCTTTCCCCCCCAAAGGCGCAGGGGGGCGGAGCCCAAAAAGGGGAACGAGGGAGGGGCGCCGAAAAACTAAAGTGGGGGGCCCCGGGCGGTAAGCCCAGTGACGGCGGGGGAACTCCGGGCAAGAAGAGTTTTGAAAAGACCCCAGGTGTCCGGGGTTTCTGGATGGGAATTTGAGGGGCCCCCACCTCGGGGGCCCTTTCCCTCCCCAAACCATTTTGAGTCCAGCAAAACAAGATGGGGGAAAGGTCCTCTCCCCTTCAGGCCCCCCGGGGGGCCCCTTTGGGACCCCGAGGGCAAAAGGGGATTTCCCCCTTCCTCCCCCCGCCCTTCCCAAGGTGCAAAACCCCAAACCCCGGAAGGGGCTCCCCCCAGGAAATTCCCTCTCCCTTTTGCCCCCCAGCCCCCGGGGAATTTGGGAGGGGTTTCCCCCCTTTGCTGACCGGAAAACCCAAAACGGGGACTGGGGAACCCTGCCCCCCCCTCTGGGGATTTTTGTTCCACTGGGCCATTATCTCAGGTTGCCCCTTTTTACCAAAGGCCCTGCCTGTGGCGGTTTTACTGCGGCCCCCACCTTGGGGACAGTGCGGGCCCGCGGAAAGGGAAAGGGCGTTTTTAATCTGCCTAGTTCGGGCCCCTCCCCCTCTCCGGTGTCACCAAGTGGTGTTGCTCCCTTAGGGAGGACTGGCTTTAAAAACCTATACTGACGACCCCCCTTTAATGTCTGAGGCACCGGGGGGGGCCCCTGGATACGGTTTCTTTTGGGATGGGCGGGGTAAAGTTTGCCCTTCCCTACGATTCCTCAGAATCCCTTCTAAAAAACATTGCAGGGCCCCCCAGATTTGCAGGCCCTTCTAATCACTGTTTACATTCAAAGGCAAAGGTTCAAAAGGCTTAACTGGGGGGACTTTAATTTTCCCCCCCCGCAA